>JAPCYS010001541.1:0-85908 GCA_028641055.1 Alopecurus myosuroides
GTCCTCAGATTCATTAGCGGCTTGCATATACCAATTATGCACTCTTCGCATTTTCGTTGGTAGATTCTTTATCTCCTCGGGTTTGACAAGAGGCTGCCCGGACTCGTATTTGTACGCACATTCAGCTGCGGGGAAGTAGTTCACTGTTTGCATATACTCAGCAATGGACAAACCCGCATCAGCTGCCTTGTCTGCGTACAGTGTTATAAACTCCGGATCAATATCCTCATCAGCAATATTAGTGCTCGGACCCACCTGGGTATTGGAAATCACTTTGAGCGGGGACGTGGATTGTTTTTCCTGCTCTCCGAGTTGAGCAACTGATTTCCCCTTTTTCCCGCTTGCGCTACTACTCTTCGTTGACCGCACCATTTCCTGGTGTGACTTCAGAATAGAGCGGTCATAGTCAGATGACAGACTCGGCTCGGGTTGATGAAGAGTCTTCACCATTTTCCAAGCTCGTTCTATCTCTTCTTCGGTCTCGGGGAAATCTGGCTTTTGCTTCTCCTTCCGCTTTGATTTCCACGCATCGTATTCGTCCTTTGCGATTTTCTGGGTTTCCTCGGGAGTATAGTCGTAAGGTAACTTGGGTACCTCTTTTGGTACCTTCGGGAGGGGTGACCGTTGACGTTTCGGTGATTTTTTACGTTTCGGCAGAAACTTAGTGAGCGGAGAGGGCTGACGCGGCGGCGTAGGCGACCGCGCTGGAGACATGCACGGCGTAGGCGACCGCGCCGGAGACGGCATGCGTTGCGAAGACGACCGCGCTGGAGACTTTTGCGCTGGAGAAATGCGAGAATTCGATGGCTTTGTCGTCTGATTTGTGAGCACAATGCATTCCTTTAGCCATAGAACGGTCGAGTTCTTGGCTTCTCCGAGTTCAGTCAACTCTTCATCTTCACCTTCAGGAAAATCAAGCTTTACCCGCTCGAATCCGTTGGCAACTTCATCGACCCCAACAACAGCGTAGCCCCGTGGAACCGGGAGACAATGGTGAGTTGGTTCGTTGCCAATCGGTAAGGCATAGCCGGCCGCCGCCTTGATGGTTATATTGACGACCTTCACGTGGAGCTCACAGGATGTCATTTCCGTGATCTCATCCACCGGGTAAATCATCGGTGGTGCATCATCATCCGGTAGCTGCGTGGACGCAACGCTGCTTTTGCGATGAGAATGTGCGGCGTCGGGAGCCTCGGCTTCAACTTCTAGCATGTGTACTGATGCGCCGGTAGACACTATCTGCTGGCTAAGTGTGTTAATTTGGTCCTGCTGCTTCTTTGCTACATCCTGTGTCATCTTTACCATTTCTTCAAGTTGACGCCTCCAGTTTGCCTGATTCTCCGCTTCAGCTGCCTCCTTGTCCTTTTTACGTTGACGGCTTCTATCTGGGTATCTCTTTTTGGTGTCGTCGAACGCAACACTCCACGGAGGAGTGCCTTTTGTGCCTCGTGTACGCCCTACGTGTTCCTTATTTCCGAGGGCGCGTGTGAGCTCGTCGTTCTCTCTATCTGGCACGAACTTCCCATCTTTAACGTCTTGTATTGCTTCTCTCAGCTTCTCTATTGGTAGAGCAGTACTCTCTTTATGCCTTAGGTTATATATTGCTTTTCCTTCAGCGTCCAACGTGCCCCCATGTCCGTAGAACCATGACCTTGTCCGCTCGACCCACAAGAACGGCTCGGGAGTGATCCCCTTCTCAAGCAGGTTGTTCTCCCATGTATCCCACTTGGGACTGGAACCCTTGTAGCCACCTTGCCCCATAACATGGTGATATACCTTTTTGCCGGCGTTTCTCTCATTTGTTTTTGTCCTTTCCAGTTCATTCTCTGCCAGCTTGTACTTCACGAAGTCTTCCCATACGGGTTTTATTTTCTCATACCCTTGAGTGAAATCAGGAGTCTTCTTCTTCTTAACATAATCAAGGTTCAATCTTTTCTTCCAATTTTTGAATTGCTCGGCCATCTTTTTCAGGGTCCACGCTATGACCTTTTCCCGTATCTCATGTTTCATTTTAGTAACATCGGCCTCAGTCACATCCGCTTCATTCTCGTCGACCTCCGGCACGGGTAAGTTGAAATTAGCCAAAATCTCTGAGAAAAGATGATCTTTAGCTATCTTGCCGACATATGAAACTCCTTGTTTTCGCGGATCTTTTGGCTTATTCCACTCATTAACAGTGATCGGGATGTGATCTCTAACAAGCACCCCGCATTGCTTCACAAATTTTTGGGCAACATCAACGGGAAGCTCGGGTGCGCCGTCTGCTGCGATCGTGTCGATCCTGTATCTTTCTGAATCTTTCAACCTCTTTGTTGCGCCTCGTTTAGTCTTTTTTCCGGTTGATATACTTGAACCGGATGGCTAAAAAATATAAAGACTGTTAATACATGTATATAGACAACGGATGCTTCATTAATTAACATATATATATATATATATATATATATATGCACCTCGGAGCCGGTGTTTGTAACTTGTAAAGTTCCACCGGAGCCGTCGGCTGCTCCCATATCGGAGCCGTCGGCTTCTCCCTCATCGGAGTCCTCTCCCTGGGTGAGCACCGGATCTCCCTCACCGGAGTCGTTCATCCACTGGCTCACATCGGTCTCTACGTCGGGCCCGCGGATTAAACCCTCGATCATATTTTCGGCATGTTCGTCTCTTGGCTCCATACTATACAAAAAAAGTATATATTTCAGATCCATTTCATTAAAATTGCTTATACGTAATAATTAACTAATGATCAATTATTTTCATCAAAATTGCTTATAGATAATACATAAAAAAATCAACATATATTCATGAAATATTTAAACGTACGATAACATTTCTAGCATTGTTAAATTTGTAACACTATCTTAATTAAATTTTGTAACATTCATAATTAATAATTCTAACATTCTTAAATTTCATATATCAATTCTAAACGTACAAAATAACTAATAATTCTAACATTCTTAAATTTTCTATATCAATTCTAAACGTACAAATCTAAAATTTCTAAGTCTAATCTAAAATTTCTAACATTCATAGCTAATAATTCTAATATTCCTAAATTTCCTATATCAATTCTAAACGTACAAATCTAAAATTTCTAAGTCTAATCTAAAATTTCTAACATTCATAGCTAATAATTCTAATATTCCTAAATTTCCTATATCAATTCTAAACGTACAATTCTAAAATTTCTAAGTCTACTCTAAAATTTGTAACATTCGTAAACTAATAATTCTAACAATAATTAAAAACAGTAATAAAGTAAAAAAAAGAAAAAACAAACAAAAAGGCCCCAGGTTAGGGCAAGATGGAGGCAGGCCCTACCTCCTCTTGGGGCAGCGGCGGCGCGGGGCGGCGGAGGACGGCGCAGGGCAGCTACGGGGATCGAGGGGCGGCGCGGGGCAGCGACGGGACCAAGGGGCGGCGCGTGGAGGGATTGAGGGGCCGCGACGAGATCGAGGGGGCGGCGCTGCAGAGGAGGGGCGGCGCTGCAGAGGAGGGCGGCGCTGCAGAGGAGGGGCGGCGCGGATGCCGACGGGGCGAGAGGGCGGCGCGGTCCGAGGGACGGCGCCGCAGAGGCCAGGCGCGGGGGGAGGGCGGCGGCGCGGATGCCGACGGGCGCGAGAGGCGGCGCGGATGCCGACGGGCGCGAGAGGCGGCGCGGATGCCGGCGGGTGCGAGAGGGCGGCGCGGTCCGAGGGACGGCGCCGCAGAGGTCAGGCGCAGGGGCACGACGGGGCGAGTGGCGGCGCTGGTGGACGGAAAAAATGGGCAGCCTGGCGGCGTCGATTTCGTCCCTGCGCGCGGTCTGGAACAGGAGGGGGCGGTGACGTGTTTATATATTTTAACCCTTTCGTCCCGGTTGGTGGCAAGAACCGGGACGGAAGGCCCTTCCGTCCCGGTTGGTGGCAACAACCGGGACGAAAGGCCCGGCTGGTCGCGCGCGCCAGGACCAGTGGGCGGGCGCGCCAATTTTTTTAGCGCCGAAATTTAAATATCTTAAATATTTAAGTGAATAACTTCTACATACTTTCAAATTACAAAAAAATTACAACATTCAAATTGTTTGAAATTGCGTAAATAATTCAAATCCGTTTTCTGTTTACCTAAATAATTATCCTAACTATTAAAACTATTAACTATTTCACTATTTGCACTTAATTTAAATATAAATATCTTATATTGCTTCAAAATTAGCAATAATTATATTAAACAGAAAACAGACGCGCTAGCGCGCCGCATTGAGGGCCCAAGCCAAGGGTGTTCAGAAATATGGCGCTGGGCAATGGAAAAAGATCGAGCTTCATTACTTCTCACTACCTGACGGAGAACCAGTCCGATCAAACGAAAATCTGAATGTATATATAGAAGTCTACTCCAAAAAAAAGTGGTTATTGGCAAATATGGAAGTTGTTTTATCTAGCGGGACGCCGCGGAAGCCGGTGGTGATGTTCCCGTGCACATTACTACCCGAGCTCAAAGTGAACACTGACCCAAGCATGCATGGATGAATGTGTTAAAGGGGGATGAATGTGTTAAACACTGACCCAAATGCACGACAGGACGTATGATGTCGAATCCGGATGTTTGTATTTGCTCGATGACCTGAATATATGATGTATCAAACCTTAAGGGGGGTGTGGAACAAAACAGACGGTATCGCCATCATACAGCCCGACCGTGGCTACTGGGTGCATATATGCATACCAAATGCACGGCCGGACGTATGATGGCGAATCCGGATGTTTTGTATTTGCTCGATGAACTGAGTATATGATGTATCAAACCTTAAAGGAGGGTGTAGAACAAAACAAACGATATCGCCAGTATACAACCCCGCAGTGGCTACTGAGTGCATATATGCATACCAAATGCACCGCGGGGCGTATGCTGGCGAATCCGGATGTTTTGTATTTGGGAGATGAACTGAACGGTGTATGAAGCTGGGCTATATATAGGGTACTCTGGCTCACAAAGTGTTGAGCTAGGGTTTTGATCCAACGGTTAAGAAACATCTCATCCAACGGCTCACAACAGCTCGAAAGAAACACACCGTAGCCCTGATCGAACGGCTCACAACAGCTGGAAAGAAACACACCCCGGATCCAACGATTCACAAGCGGTTGAAAGAAACACACGATCCGTGTGATTCTATCTGATTGGTCCAAACGAAACCCTAACCCATTTAGTCCCGGTTGGTGACACCAACCGGGACTAAAGGGATGATCCGTTTCCCAATGAAACCCTAACCATTTAGTCCCAGTTGGGGACACCAACCGGGACTAGAGGGATATTTTCTTCTCGCTATATATATGTATGCATTGCCACACCATTGGCATAAACACATACGAACTCACCACTCTCTCATGGCTTCTACCCTACCCACTCTAACATTCATCCAGGCGGAGGCACTTTCCGCCTCGAACTACCCCTGCCCGCCCGGCTACAACGTTCCCGCCGGTTGGATGCTGAGCGCCGGAGGAGTGCCGGTCCCTCCTCTTCCTCAAGGTGTGGCGCGTCGGGCGGCCATCACGAACCACTACTACCACGAGCTCACGCCGGAGCAGCGGAGAAATCCCAGTTGGCATCCCGATAACCAGCATACTTGGGCTGCCTTCTTCATCAATCGGCGTGAGAGGGCGCTCGCCAGGTATGAGGAGGACGGTCTGCCTCGTAGGAACTTTCACGAGGCCGGTCGTCGGCTATGGTGGTCCGGCCGGACTCTACAGATCGTCAAGAACTACATCAGGGCCATGTTTGTATTTGCTCGATGACCTGAATATATGATGTATCAAACCTTAAGGGGGGTGTGGAAAACAGACGGTATCGCCATCATACAGCCCGACCGTGGCTACTGGGTGCATATATGCATACCAAATGCACGGCCGGACGTATGATGGCGAATCCGGATGTTTTGTATTTGCTCGATGAACTGAGTATATGATGTATCAAACCTTAAAGGAGGGTGTAGAACAAAACAAACGATATCGCCAGTATACAACCCCGCAGTGGCTACTGAGTGCATATGCATACCAAATGCACCGCGGGGCGTATGCTGGCGAATCCGGATGTTTTGTATTTGGGAGATGAACTGAACGGTGTATGAAGCTGGGCTATATATAGGGTACTCTGGCTCACAAAGTGTTGAGCTAGGGTTTTGATCCAACGGTTAAGAAACATCTCATCCAACGGCTCACAACAGCTCGAAAGAAACACACCGTAGCCCTGATCGAACGGCTCACAACAGCTGGAAAGAAACACACCCCGGATCCAACGATTCACAAGCGGTTGAAAGAAACACACGATCCGTGTGATTCTATCTGATTGGTCCAAACGAAACCCTAACCCATTTAGTCCCGGTTGGTGACACCAACCGGAACTAAAGGGATGATACGTTTCCCAATGAAACCCTAACCATTTAGTCCCAGTTGGGGACACCAACCGGGACTAGAGGGATATTTTCTTCTCGCTGTATATATGTATGCATTGCCACACCATTGGCATAAACACATACGAACTCACCACTCTCTCATGGCTTCTACCCTACCCACTCTAACATTCATCCAGGCGGAGGCACTTTCCGCCTCGAACTACCCCTGCCCGCCCGGCTAACGTTCCCGCCGGTTGGATGCTGAGCGCCGGAGGAGTGCCGGTCCCTCCTCTTCCTCAAGGTGTGGCGCGTCGGGCGGCCATCACGAACCACTACTACCACGAGCTCACGCCGGAGCAGCGGAGAAATCCCAGTTGGCATCCCGATAACCAGCATACTTGGGATGCCTTCTTCATCAATCGGCGTGAGAGGGCGCTCGCCAGGTATGAGGAGGACGGTCTGCCTCGTAGGAACTTTCACGAGGCCGGTCGTCGGCTATGGTGGTCCGGCCGGACTCTACAGATCGTCATGAACTACATCAGGGCCGGCGATATCCCCCGCCTGCGCTACCCTCAGTCCTGGAGTCGTGATCCTCCGAGGGAGTGCAGAGCACCGTCAGACGATAGTGACGACGGCGGCGGCGAGTACGACGACTACGAGTACATGTACTATACGCCTAGGCAGGAGTATGACTAGTAGATCGATGCACTCTTGCCATTATGTACTGACTTGTTTATTTAGATCTATGCTCTCGGTTTAGATTTAGATCCAAGATTGCCATTATGTGTAATGTGCCTTGTTTATCTATCGAAATGAATGTCCCCCTCCTAATGTGAATGCATACTTTGCGACGTCGATGCCTGACCTCATGTGGCCGCCGGCATGTGCGAGTCGCAAAACGCCAATAGAAAGATGGACTGGCGGTCGACCTTCAAAAAGAGGGAGGATTGAAAGTGGTCTTCTACTTAGGTTTAGTTTGTATTTCTAATTTTAGAGAGAAAATATCTTCAACCAATATTACAAATGCTTTTGGATATTGGTTGAATGGGATAGATAAAAAGACTACATATTGGGTCCGTGGCTAGGTATTGGTCCCGGGTCGTGCCACAAACCGGGACCAATACCCATGCGCGTGCCACGTGGCCTGTGGCTAGGTATTGGTCCCGGGGCGTGCCACAAACCGGGACCAATGCCTCCCCGCGAACCGGGACAAATGCCCCCAGGTGGTTTCTGCAGCCTGGGGCAACCGAACCGGGACCAATGCATATCATTGGTCCCGGGTTTTTGTGCAACCGGGACAGATGCCCCCTGGCCCCCTGGACGAAAGGGGTTGTTTCCACTAGTGACGGTGCAAACTATTGGTATGCGCCGACGTTTTCGGGGTACAGATTCGGCACTACAAAGTTTCGGTCACCGACGCTAATATTGACGATACCCAATTCGATTCATCCATAGCTGCAAGTGTGCTCTTAGCAAGATGTATAAGCTAATTTGTTGTTATTTATATGGTTATACACGTCCCGAACAAGATATCCATTAGTTGATCGGTTAGTATCCTCTATACTAAGTGTATACATATATTGCTATCACTGGATACATCGTACACGTCCACCTCGACGGCACGATACGTGTAGCCGTGACCTCGACTGAGATGTCTATTTTTGGAATGCTACTTGATCATCACAAATAACTACTCATCGATGCAACTGGTAGCCTAATCCGTATTCGATCTGACGAACTATCAATGTGATATATCTAACGTCTAAAGCATTACCGGGATGGGTTCCATTATTTGTTTATTAATAGACACAGATACCCCGTCAGACATACCCAACGTGTAGTCTCTAAGTATCCGTCGACGTATTCAGGATACAGAGCGTGAACTAGATATTCCCGGTCACAGATGCTAATGTTTACATTATCCACTTCGACTCAACCACCATGACAATAACGCATGACGGCGGACCCATTTAGCTGGATGTAAAGCACCGTTGTCATCGTCTAGGTGGTTATAACCCTATGCGTTAATGTATCCATCATGCGATCTATTAGTATCCTTCGTTCTAAAAGTACGCCGTTTTTTCTGTCATCATGTCTATCTCGATGGTACACCTCGTGTAGACGTGACCTCGATATAGATGGATACTTGCTTGGTGCTAATGTAGCGTTATATAGACCTATTCATTGCTATCAATGGTTACTTAAACTGACGTTGATATAGCGAACTATCCACGTATCATCTCCGACGTTACCTCCATCACCTAGATGCAGTCTCTTTTGTTTTTTTGTAGATATGTATACACCGGTGGAGATATCCACGAGGCAATCTATTAGTATCCGCCGACGTACTCGGGATACAGATTGGGCACTACAAGGTTTCGGTCACCGATGCTAATATTTACGACACCCACTCCGATTCATACATAGCTGCAACTGTGCTCTTAGCAAGATGTATAAGCCCTATGTTGTTATTTATATAGTCATACATATACCAATCAAGATATCCATCAGTTGATCTGTTAGTATCCTCTTAGCAAGATGGGTTCCATTATTTGTTTAGTAATAGACACGACTACCCCGTCAGAGATACCCAACGTGTAGTCTCTAATTATCCGTCGACGTATTCGGGATACGGAGCGTGCACTAGAGATTCCCGGTCACAGCTGCTAATGTTTACATTACACACTTCGACACGACCATAATGAAAATAACGCAAGACGGCGGCACCCTTTAGCAGGATGTAAAGCACCGTTGTTATCATGTAGGTCGTTATAACCCTATGCGCCAATGTATCCATTATGCGATCTATTAGTATCCTTCGTTCTAATACGACCGACTACGGTACCACTTAGCTGGATATAAAGCCCCTTTGCCAATGTACATGTAGTTATATATACCCTGAATAATGTATCCATTATGCGATCTATTGGTACCCTTCATTTTAACAGTATGCCGTTTTTTCCGACACCCCATACTTTATACATGTCTATCTCGATGGTACACCTTGTGTAGACGTACCCTTGATCGATATGGCTGTTTTCGGATGCTAATTTAGCATTATAAAGAACTATTCATCGCTCGCTGGTGGTTACCTAATCCGTGTTCGATAAAACGGACTGTCCACGTAGTATCTGCGACGTTGAATGCATTCCCTAGATGCAGTCCATATTTTTTTTGTATAGATTTATATACCCGGCGGAGATATCCACCGTGCAATCTATTAGTATCCGCCGACGCATTCGGGATACATGTTGGGCACTATAAAGTTTCGGTCATCGACGCTAATATTTACGGTTCCCACTTCGTTTTGTCCACAGCTGCAATTATTGTTGATGTGATATCATTTAGCCAGATGTAAAGCCGCATTTTTTGTTTACGACCTATCAATGTGATATATCTAACGTCTAATGCATTACCGGGATGGGTCCCATTATTTATTTATTAACAGACAAAGATACCCCGTCAGAGATACCCAACGTGTAGTCTCTAAGTATCCGTCGACGTATTCGGGATACAGAGCGTGCACTAGAGATTCCCGGTCACATATGCTAAAGTTTACGTTACCCACTTCGACTCAACCACCATGGCAATAACGCATGACGGCGGACACATTTAGCTGGATGTAAAACACCGTTGTCATCATTTAGGTGGTTATAACCCTATGCGGCAATGTATCCATCATGTGATCTATTAGTATCCTTCGTTCTAAAAGTATGCCATTTTTTATGTCATGATGTCTATCTCGACGGTACACCTCGTGTAGACGTGACCTCGAGATAGATGGATATTATACGGGGGCTAATTTAGCATTATAAAGACCTATTCATTGCTATCAATGGTTACTTAACCAACGTTGATATAGCGAACTATCCACGTATTATCTCCGACGTTATCTACATCGTCTAGATGCATTATCTTTTGTTTTTTTGTAGATATGTATACACTGGTGGAGATATCCACAGTGCGATCTATTAGTACCCGCCGACGTACTCGGGATACAGATTGGGCACTATAAAGTTTCGGTCACCGATGCTAATATTTACGACACCCACTTCGATTCATCCATAGCTGCAAGTGTGCTCTTAGCAAGATGTATAAGCCCTATGTTGTTATTTGTATAGTCATACATATCCCGATCAAGATATCCATCAGTTGATCTGTTAGTATCCTCTTAGCAAGATGGGTTCCTGAGGATGTCTACTAATAGACACAGATACTCCGTCAGAGATACCCAACGTGTAGTCTCTAAGTATCCGTCGACGTATTCGGGATACAGAGCTTGCACTAGAGATTCCCGGTCACATCTGCAAGACGGCGACACCCTTTAGCAGGATGTAAAGCACCGTTGTTATCATATAGGTGGTTATAACCCTATGCGCCAATGTATCCATTATGCGATCTACTAGTATCCTTCGTTCTAAATCTCCTGACTACGGTACCACTTCGCTCGATATAAAGCCCCTCTGTCAACGTACATGTAGTTATGTATACCCCGACTAATGTATCCATTATGCGATCTATTTGTATCCTTCGTTTTAAAAGTCGACGCTGACTGTATTCTCGAGATGGGTTCCATTCGTTTTTTTCCTATAGACGTAGATATCCCGACTGGGATATCCATCGTGGATTCTGTTAGTATCCGCCGGCGTATTGGTTATGCAGAGTGGGCACTACAAAGTTTCGGCCATCCCTGCTAATATCCGCAGTAGCCGACTTCGTTTTATCCATATTTGACAGTATGCTCGTTACGGTTCAAATTAGCCAGTTGTTAATCCCAATTGTTACTATTTATGTAATTATGTATGTCCCGAACAATATATCCATCATGTGATATAATAGTAGCATTTGTTCTAAACGCGGCGTATTTTCATCTATCTGGATTATTTTTTTAATGGTTTTGGTGGTATCTATAACCAGCTGCATCGAAACAACTGTCTTCGAACCTTAATTTTTGGCTGTATCTCATATCTGGATTTCCCTTATATCTCGTTGGTTAACGATTTATTAGTATATGCAAAATGAGTTCATTGCACTTTCCAACGTAGTTGAAGTTGTGTCTAACCTATTTTTTTATCGTGAGTTCTTATTGGTTAGAAAAAAATGATGATCCATTTGATTTATAAGTTCGCATGTAAGGCAATATAATCTATCCTTCTAATACCCTTTCCTAGCATGGGGTGGGGTGGATTGTAGAAGTGAATATGCTGCTAAATTTCGAAACGGCAGCCTCCATTGTGATCTTTTCTGTTTCCAGTATAGCTGTGTTAGCACCGTCACCTTTTGACTAACTGATTGAGATTTCTTCAGTATATTGCTGTAATATATACATGTCAGTTCACCCAGTACACTATCAAATCGTGGCCGTACCGTCTAGTATACGGGAAATAGGCTTTAGCCGGCATGCAGTCCTTTGCTCGCCCGTCAGCTTCTGAACTGCTACAGACTACTACGGGACCATATTGATCGGCCGGTTGGACACACCTTTCCCAGCTGCCGGACAAACTACTCTGGCGCTGGACCCCGGACGCTATATACTCGGCTAAATCATGTTACGAGGCCATGTTCCTAGGGTCGACCGAGTCACCATCCTGGCAGCTAAACTGGAAGACATGGGCGCCACCTAGGGTCAAATTCTTCATTTGGCTCGCGTGTCTGGATTGCTGCTGGACAGGAGAGAGGTTGGCTAGGCGCGCCTTACCACATTGTGCGCGCTGCCCTCTTTGCGATCAGGAGCCGGAATCCATGGAACATCTCCTGACTGGTTGCTCGTTTTCGAGAACGATTTGGCATGAGGTGCTCTCATGGATTCGATCCACTTTCAGAGCCCCGCATGTGGAGGACGATTTCGTATCCTGGTGGTCGCTGACCCTACAGTCTACGCCGAGCTCGTTGAGGAAGGGCACCTCTTCGCTCATCATGCTCACGGCTTGGCAGATCTGGAAGCAGCGCAACGCGATCGTCTTCGACAATGCGAGCCGTTCGGTCAGCGCGCTGGTGGGAACCATCAAGACCGAGGCTAGAGATTGGGTGTGCGCGGGGGCGTCGGGCCTCAGACAGCTTCTCCCTTAGTTTCCTGGGTCGAGTCGTACTGTGTGGGGTGGCCTGCTTTCCTAGGCTTGTACTTTAAACTCTCTTTCTAGGGATAATTAACAAGGTGCCCCAGTTGGCACCACGACCTCAGTTTTACCCCTAGCGCCGAATCGACCTCAGTTTTGCCCCTAGTCAGTGCGCAAGGACTGCTTTGGCTGCTTCCACCGTTACTTTCAGCCCCCCGTTAGAATCCTGACCTGTGGGACCCAACATAAAACCGTTGATGCGGCCTGTGGGCCCCAGCAGTTGAGCGTTGCCGCAGCTTGTGGGCCGAACTGTTGACCGTTGGCGCGGTTTGTGGGCCCCAGCGGTTGACCATTGCTTGCGGCCGGCGGTTTAAAAGCGGCGGAGCTCGCGGCGGAGCTCGAGGAGGAGCTCGCAGCGGTGAGCAGGAAATCAGCCGAGCTTCTCAGGCAGCGCGTCCCCTTCTTCTTCGGCGGCATGTCGTCGACCTCTGCTTCCGAATCGCCCTCTAGATGGCCGCGCTTCGGGCCAGTTCCGCTGGGAAGATGCCCTGCCTGCCCACGAACGGTGTCCCTACAGCGGCGGGTCACCGCGAGCGACAAGAACGGCAACCGCGGGCGTGAATATGTGAAATGCGGGAGCAAAGAACAGCTTGGGGAGGTGAGATCTGTGTTCCCCCCTGTCAATTTCGTTTTTTTTCCTCAATTTTCAGCTGATTTGGGTTTTCATCCGATTTGGGTTTTCGCATTTGCAGGATCTTCTTCCATGTGACCATTTCGAGTGGCTTGAGGACTACATAAAGAGGATTCAAAAGGAGGACAAAAAAAAGGAGCAATTGGGATCTGCTACGGTGCACAATGGGGTGCAGATTGACGAGTTCAAGAAGATGGCAAAACAGATGGAGACGCTTGTCGGTCTAAAGAAGCAGAGCAATATGATGGCTGCATTTTTTATTTATGTGCAATTGTTCTTGGAATTGTGTATTTGAAGATCGTTAGTCAAAAATAATGTAGTTAGTGTTGTAGTTAGCTTAACATGGTCAATTTGAGTATGGCTAAGACTTGGAATAAATGCGTCAGGAATCCAGCCCTGATTTGGTTTGTTTCAGTTCGTTTTCAGTTCAGTTCAGTTTTCAGTGTTCAGTTTAGTTTCAGTGTTCGTATGTACAGGTTCAGTGTTCAGTCTAGTTCAGGTTCAGTTCAGGATAAAATGGTAGGCCCATCTAAAACCAAGACATGCCCAATGTTAAATGAGGCCCAACGTATACTAGCACGGACAAACAGTGGACAAAAATAATTTAAACATTGGACAAATATAATTTAAACATTTGGACAAAAATAAATTTATAATTTTGGACAAATATAATTTAAACAACTGGACAAATATAATTTAAACATTCAGACAAATATAATTTAAACGGGGGGACAAATATAATTTAAACATTGACTTCATTTGGGCAAATAGAATTTAAAAATAAATTAATTGGCAAACATAATTAAACAGTGGATATTATATATATGGATAATATTGGCCCCACTTTACATATATTCAGTGGGGCCCGTCGGACATTACATCTACTAAAAAAAAAGGGGGCCTAGCTAGCCCTAAACCCTAACCGCCCGCTGCATGCATGCGGGCGCCCTTCCGGCCATCCGGCCAACCGCCGGCGGTTGGCCTACTTCTTCCACTCCGCCGCCCTGATCTTGATCTCGTCGTCGATCCGGGCGCGGCGGTTCGCCTCCTGCCATCTCTCCACGTCGTTCTCGCGGGCCCTCTTGATGCGGGCCCGGAGAGCCTTCTCCTCCTCCTTCTCGATCTCTTTCTTCTCCAGCCGCTCCTCTTTCTTGAGGAGGCGGTTCTTCGTCTTGGGGGAGAGGTTGTCGGCGTCGGCGGCGGGCTCGTCGCTGTCGGGAACGTCGGTCGACGGCGATCGCTCCCGTTTGGGAGATTCGACGGGCACGAGGCCCGTCTCCTCCGGCGTCCAGTCGGGCTCGTACCAAGGCCGAGCCTTGGGGTGGTTGTCCTCGTCGGAGACGGACTCGGGGCTTGAGGGGAGAGAGTAGGAAGACATCATGTTCGGGGCTTGAAGGGAGATGAGAAGGCAAAGAGGCCGGAGAGTGATGAGAAGATGGAGGAGGAGACACGGGCTATTTAAAGACACGATGAGACGTGAATTTATTGGGATAGATGAAGCAAACTGTGTGAAACGTAGGATGCAGTGCAGAAAGTACAGTCGATGCATGGTCAATGCGGTGGTAGAACAGGCCTAGGTGTAGGACTGAGCGCTTAGGGAGTCAAAATGATTTGACGTTGCATGCGTGTATTAAAGAGGTGAAGAGAAGAAATCCAAAGTCTCACGCCAAATCCTTCCTCGCTGCATATGCATTGATGCGTATCTTATAAAAAACTAGGCGTGGAAGGCTGCGTCGCTGCAAATGCGACGCGACTTGTGTTTCTGAAAGGAGGCGTGCAGGGCTGCTGCAAATGCGACTCGACGTTCACTCGATCTTTTCTTCTTCTGCCACGTGTTGTTTACTCTGAAAAAATGAGGCGTGCATGCACCGGGCTGGTGAACGGGGCCCCAGTAGACAGTGTCCGTTGTTGCATGCAGTTACATTGAGCCAAAACACCACGTCCATGCACCTGCGTCATTTTCGACCGTTTGATCGTAAGGAACGGTGCAGATAGAGTCCATGCATGCAAACTACGGCGGCAACGGCCTGCAGACGTTGAGACGCGATCCTCTGACTTTAGGTCACTGACAAATGGAGCCCATCACACACCGAACCCACGTGTCATGGGAGAAAGTCAGAGAACATAAGGTGGGCAAAGTAAGAGGATCGGGTTCCCTCTATTTTTAGTGCATGTACAATAGTCTAGACGGGTGCTGTCTGCACTACTCGGCCATGTCATTTCTAGACATTTTTAGAGATAGTTGGTACAGTGTGTTGACCCCCTAGCTTGTGTTGGGATCCATACGCTTCGTAGCCCCCCTCCCGGTGAAACCCTAGCCCTGCTGGAGAAATACCGGACTTATACGGAAACACGCGGTAACAACGTCGAAAGGGGGTAGCAATGTGGAACTATTTGCTTGGTTGTGCTAGGATAGCCCATAGGAACACAAAACAAAAAGGTAGAACCCACCTGTTCGGAAGATTCACGGTGTTTGGTCCGATACGGTAGTTTCACCCTGTAATCGCCTATGAGAGAGAAGTGGATGCCGGTGAATCCGAGTCACACCCAGAGAGAAATCTTGGACATACAAAGAACACAACACACCTATACTAACATGGTATGGCACCCCCTAGCTTGTGTTGGGATCCATACGCTCCGTAGCCCCCCTCCCGGTGAAACCCTAGCCCCGCTGTAGAAATACCTGACTTATACGGAAACACGCGGTAACAGCGTCGAAAGGGGGTAGCAATGTGGAACTATTTGCTTTGTTGTGCTAGTATAGCCCATAGGAACACAAAACAAAAAGGTAGAACCCACCTCTTCGGAAGATTCACGATGTTTGGTCCGATACGGTAGTTTCACCCTGTAATCGCCTACGAGAGAGAAGTGGATCCCCGTGAAGCCGGGTCACACCCCAGAGAGCAATCTTGGACATACAAAGCACACAACACAACTATAATAACATGTTATGGCACCCCCTAGCTTGTGTTGGGATCCATACGCTCCGTAGCCCCCCTCCCGGTGAAACCCTAGCCCCGCTGGAGAAATACCAGACTTATACGGAAACACGCGGTAACATCGTCGAAAGGGGGTAGCAATGTGGAACTATTTGCTTGGTTGTGCTAGGATAGCCCATAGGAACACAAAACAAAAAGGTAGAACCCACCTCTTCGGAAGATTCACGGTGTTTGGTCCGATACGGGAGTTTCACCCTGTAATCGCCTACGAGAGAGAAGTGGATGCCGGTGAAGCCGGGTCACACCCCAGAGAGCAATCTTGGACATACAAAGCACACAACACACCTATACTAACATGGTATGACACCCCCTAGCTTGTGTTGGGATCTAGACGCTCCGTAGCCCCCCTCCCGGTGAAACCCTAGCCCCGTTGGAGAAATACCGGACTTATATGGAAACACGCGGTAACAGCGTCGAAAGGGGGTAGCAATGTGGAACTATTTGCTTGGTTGTGCTAGGATAGCCCATAGGAACACAAAACAAAAAGGTAGAACCCACCTCTTCGGAAGATTCACGGTGTTTGGTCCGATACGGGAGTTTCACCCTGTAATCGCCTACGAGAGAGAAGTGGATGCCGGTGAAGCCGGGTCACACCCCAGAGAGCAATCTTGGACATACAAAGCACACAACACACCTATACTAACATGGTATGGCACCCCCTAGCTTGTGGTGGGATCCAGACGCTCCGTAGCCCCCCTCCCGGTGAAACCCTAGCCCCGCTGGAGAAATACCGGACTTATACGGAAACACGCGGTAACATCGTCGAAAGGGGGTAGCAATGTGAAACTATTTGCTTGGTTGTGGTAGGATAGCCCATAGGAACACAAAACAAAAAGGTAGAACCCACCTCTTCGGAAGATTCACGGTGTTTGGTCCGATACGGGAGTTTCACCCTGTAATCGCCTACGAGAGAGAAGTGGATGCCGGTGAAGCCGGGTCACACCCCAGAGAGCAATCTTGGATATACAAAGAACACAACACACCTATACTAACATGGTATGGCACCCCCTAGCTTGTGTTGGGATCCAGACGCTCCGTAGCCTCCCGGTGAAACCCTAGCCCCGCTGGAGAAATACCGGACTTATACGGAAACACGCGGTAACAGCGTCAAAAGGGGGTAGCAATGTAGAACTATTTGCTTGGTTGTGCTAGTATAGCCCATAGGAACACAAAACAAAAAGGTAGAACCCACCTCTTCAGAAGATTCACAATGTTTCCACCTCTTATTCTTTGAAATCTCTAGTCTTGTATTCAAGGAATCTCATTTTAGTGATGGATTTCGTTCTAATGTTTATAAATCCTATTTATATTTTTACTAGACTTGTATTAGACCTATATAATGCAATTCCGAAGCCCAAAAATTTATTGGATGAATATTCGTATTATTTATTTTCTTTTGAATAATAATGGTTTTAATCGAAAATCGTAAATAAAACAAGTTTAAAACATCAAAATGAAAAAATAACTTTGGATCTTTCTTAGTGACACCAAAATGAAGCTTTGGTGAGATTTTGACCTTATTTGAGTTCAAAAGGTTTGAAACTCATCTCATTATCTTGAACTCTCTATTAGACTGTTCAAGATATCATATGTTACACAAGGTTTTTTCGTTCCATTCTTTATAAGTCATGTTTATATTTGTTTCTCGTTACTATATGACATAACACTACTATGTGTGTCGCCAATATATTTTTTCGATTTTTTTGAATTATTTATGCTCATTTCAAGCTTGGTCAACCCTCTGTTTGACCAGCCGAAAAGCTTCTAGAAGGAAACACAGAGATTCGACCTGGGCTGTTGGATCGACGCCTTCTAGAAGGAATCGTGCATCGGACGGATGCGCTCGCAGCCACAGCGATCCGCGAGACGCTCGTTCTGCGCTCTCATTGGTTGGTCCGTTGGCCACAGAGATGGATGGTTTCTATATGTTCTACATATGATTTCTTTGAAGTTAAGTATTAAACCTTGTTATTTAAATAAAAAAAATAGAAGAATACCCTTATTCAAAACATAATGAAACTTCATATTTACTAGAGCGATGATTTTTATCTGTTTTATATATGAATTTTCTATTAAACCATGTTATTTAAATAAAATATTAAAAAATAGAAGAATTATTGAAAACATAACGAAACTTCAGATTTACACTATATATGTACAATAGTTGTGTAGGAAATTAATTTGGCTGATGTAGACGAGATGCCAAAAATTGTTGAAGCACAAATGGGGGTGTTTAGCCCTAGCTTCACACCTCATTTGAAGCACATTTCTCATGAGAATATAGCGATGGTTTCAAATGAGCATAAATAATAAAAAAAAGCAAAATGACATGAATCCAACGCACCATGTTGTTATTTGCGATATAGTTGCTCCTCAAATTTATTTGGATAATTTTGACAATGTAGAATTTTTCATGAAATTACAAACGGGGGTGTTTACCCTAGCTTCGCACCTCATTTGAAGCACATTTCTCATGAGACCACATCGATGGTTTCAAATGAGCATACATAATTCAAGAAAAATCAAAATGACATGAATCCAACGCACCATATTGTTATTTGCGATATAGTTGCTCCTTAAATTTATTTGGATAATTTTGACAAGATAGAATTTTTCATGAAATTAGAAACGGGGGTGTTTACCCTAGCTTCGCACCTCATTTGAAGCACATTTCTCATGAGACCACATCGATGGTTTCAAATGAGCATAAATAATTCAAGAAAAAAATCAAAATGACATGAATCCAACGCACCATGTTGTTACTTGCGATATAGTTGCTCCTCAAATTTATTTGGATAATTTTAAAAAGGTAGAATTTTTCATGAAATTTCCTAAAAATTTGAAACGAATTGGTTCAACATCATCCAACATTATTCAAACATCATCCAACTATGTTCTAACTTAGATACATCACCAGTCAACATAAATACAACATTATTCAACAAAAATACAACACCAACTTAGTCCAAATAGCGTCGGGGCTTCTTTGTGATCCTTGGCTGTTTTGGTGGCGCTTCGCTCCTTGTGCTCATCTTGCTCACAGCTTCTGGTCTTCTCCTCTTGGTAGTCGGTACCTTGGCTTTCTTGTTTGAAACTACACCAGATCTGTACAAAACATAAAGGATCATGATAAATAAATAAAAAATAAAATGAAAAATGAAAACTGGTGAGATCATGGCAGGATTTACATACCCATCTAAGCTTGTAACTGGTGACATCATGGCAGAATCATCCAATGGAGCATCTACTGAAACTTGTGTGTCCATGGCAGAATGATCCAATGGAGCATCCAATGAAACTTGTGAGATCATGACAGAATCATCCAATGGAGCATCCAGCGGATCAGCTGGAGCATCTGGAGCATCTTCTGGAGCATCTCGAGCATCATATGAATCATCAGCTGGATCATCAGCTGGAGCATCTGGAGGATCATATGAATCATCAGCTGGATCATCAGCTGGAGCATCTGGATCATCGAATGGAGCATCATGGACTTGATCATCATATGAATAATCAGTTGGATCATGTACTTGATCATCATTTTGTTGTTCTGGAGCATCATCTGAATCACTTGACTGCTGAACATCATTTTCAAATGTTTCATCCGGCTGTTGATCATCATATTGAAATGCTGCATCCGGCTGCTGACCATCAGTTTCATCAGGCATACTCTCTCCAAACCCTGAATCGACTGCGTTATCACAATATTTGCCGAAATGACCGGTCCCACCACACCTTGTGCACTTACGCACCCTCGCTCCACCTCCACCTTCACTGCGACGTCGGTGTCGACTCTTCCTCGGTCTACCTGCAGCTCTCTTCAGAACCGGAGCACAAAGTTTGAATCCAGGGTCCACTCTATCCCCCTGTTGTTTTCCCTCCAAAGCAGGCAAGGCATCTGCGAATGTGGCTCTGAACATTGCTACAGAGTAGTAACCATGGACATACTGCTGTATATCCCCTGCTGGACCTGTGAGAGAAGTGATGAAAAACAAGGCATGAATGCATGGCAAACCAGTTATCTGCCTTTGCCTACAACTACAAGTTTTCGCTTCTAAATCCACTGGATATCTCCATTCTTTGTTACTTTTATCAAAGAATGATATCTCTGATTTGGTATCCGAGACAAATCTCATGTTCATATTCAAGCCCAAAGTTTTCTGCTTCAACGCCTTCATCACATTCGGGATAATAATGTGGCCCATGAATTTTGCATTAGCTATTTCAAGACGGAAATGAAATTTCTCGGCGTATTCTATCCTTATCCTGTCAAGCAAATCAGCCAAATAAAGATCCTTATGTTTCCGGATCGTTGAGTTGAAAGATTCTGCAAGATTATTGTTCACATAGTCAACTTTGCTCAATTCACTGAATTGGCTTCTAGACCATAGCTTCGAGTGGTGTGTTTCCAAGTATTCCTTCACTTTCTCTTTTGTGTACAACTGTCTCATGTGGTAGTTGTGCTTCCTGACACTGCAAGTCAAAGATGCAGGCCATAAATGATCGGTATAAAACTTTCCTTTGAATTTCTTCACAAAATTTGCAGCAAGGTGACGCATACATTCCCTATGCTCTACTCCTGGGAACACATTATCCACGGCCACTTCTAAACCTTTGCATGCATCTGTGTGGATTACCAATCCATTGGGATGTCCAATAGCCCGGCGCAGATTCTGCATAAACCATGTCCAGCTCTCCTCAGACTCTGTCTCCAGCACACCGTAGGCAACTGGAAAAACAAAACTGTGTGCATCAACTGCACAAGCTGCTACTAGCTTGCCTTTAAACCTCCCTGTGAGAAAAGTAGCATCAATAGCCAAATAAGGCCTGCAGCCTACCAAAAAACCATTTTGCAAGCTTCAAAGCACACAAAAACCCTCCTAAAGCATTGCTTGCTCCTTGTCACTTTCTTCAATGTGTAATCCACGGCGTGGTGATCAATTTCAACAACACTGCCTGGGCTTGCCCTCTCCACTTCAGCTTTGAATACATACAACAACTGAAAACTTTCATTCCAGTTACCATGGATAGATTCCAATGCTTTGTTTTTACCAGTGAACACCCTCATGTATGGTAAATCTATCTTGAACTTGTCTTTCATGTTTTTCTGCAATTCCTTTGCACTCACTTGATGGTTTTCTGCCACCCATCTTTTTACTTCATCCGCCACCCATCTTGACTTGGCTCTGTTGATTGTTTGCTTCCTAAGGGTTGATTCTTCGCATGTGTGGGGAAAAGGGTTCACTTTTACCTGAACATTGGTGCTGCCCCGCATTTTAGATGCGTGCATCCTCCATTGACAATCTTCAGACACACAGTGCATGTAGCGCCTTTTATCGCTCTTGTCAACTACAAAGGCACGTTCTACCTTCATGCAGTACGTCACAAGTGCATTTCTACACTCAGCCATGGAAGAAAAAATGCAACCTTCTTCCATAAGAGGGTTCGCAGGGTTCCATTCAACAGGTGTCCGGTCTTCCTCTTCGTCATCGTCACTGTCAGACTGATATTGGATTTCAACCCGAGGTGTCTGTCTTAAATTCCTAATAACATCAGGATATAGCCTCTCTTCATCATCCGCAGACATGCAGGCATCCTCCTCCACAGCGACTTGAACCCTTTTCCCAGTGCCCACACTTGTCGAGCCACCACGTCGAGCTGGTTTTGAACTGTTCTGGCTGGAGTTGGCAGTACGACGTGATGGTCCTGCCACAAAAGATGAACCCGCCACAACTGCCGGCACAACCACATCATTTTGCAGCTTCACATTAAAATTCTCTGCCTCTGTATGCTTAGCAAACATGGTAGCGAGCTCTTCATCATTACTAATTTGGATCCAATCTTTTCCCCATCAAAGTATCTAAATTCCACTTCATCATGCAAACCCCAAGGATATGGGCTGCAAACTATCTCCCCAAAATTGTCTGAAACTCCAGTTACAATCCATTGGGACCGAATAACTGAAACCTCCTTGGTAATTCTTCTTACTGTCTGCATCGACGATGTAGCGCTCTCTTCTAACGTGCACCAAGAAAGCAAACCGCAACTCCTTCCTAACCCACGAAAACAGAGACGCAATCAGCTGCAAATCAATGGCGTCCGTGTCTAATCGATAATTCAAAGCTCAGTACTTACCCAATGGGAACCCAATCGTGGACGCGGCGTGTCTCCGGCCCCACGGCACGGCCGCTCTCCATTTCATTCCTATCCATTTCGTCGAGCAGGTGGCGGGCAGAGTGGTGGAACGAGCGCCCCACCAGCGGCGTCGCAGGACGGCCCCGGCGGTGAAGCAGGTGGCCACGCGGAACGGCCGCGGCGGTGCAGGTGGTGCAGGTGGTGCTGGCGGCGCAAATGCGTGCTGCTGGCTGCGACACAGGTGGCGACACAGGTGGCGGTGGCGCGCTGGATGAGGAAGGTGGCGGCGGAGCAGGTGGTGGTGGTGCCGCAGGTGCTCGTGGCGCAGCAGGTGCTGGTGCGGAGGTGGCGGCGGCGAGAGCGGCAGCGCACGACGGCGGGGCAACTAAATTGGGCGGCAGCGCACGACGATTGTGGCGGGAAGCTCGGGTGTGGACTATTCAGATTAGTCAACTAACTGCCCGGTCCCAGCTGTAAGCTCCGGACGGTTTCAGCGAACTGGCAGTCCCACGCGGTCGCACTTCGCCAAACGGAGCCTGACTCCTCCGGGCCCACTTCGACTAACGGGTACGACTCCAAACTTACCGTTCCAGCCTCTCCATAGTGGTTGCGCACGGACTAGGGGCAAAACTGAGGTCAATTCGGCCCTAGGGGTAAAACTGAGTACAAGTGACCCTCTGTGGGCAATTCGATAAATGACCCCTCTTTCTATCAATGCAATGAAACGCAAAGTTTTTGCGTTTTCGCTAAAAAACTGTGTAAACTGAATCAGATTTATCATCTGCATGAGCTTCACCAGTTACATTTGCAATCTCGCATGAAATGACATTGTTGGTGTTTCCCTCTTTCAACCAAGAGATAACTGTAGTGCTACTGGTCAATATACTATCGGTGATTCCATCTTTTGACTCAGATGAGACATACTGTTCACTATCATTGATCTTATCTGTAGCTGTGGATTCCTGAGCTTTGATGACATCTTGGAGTGCCCTAGGATCCACAGCTTCGAAAATATTCCTTTCTGACAAACACTCGGCAATACCTTTATTTATATCGCCTATCGTGATGGAACATGTGTCTTCAGAAATATCACATCTGCCATTCCTTTCAAAAGGACGCTCAGCAAGATCCTTGTTTATACCACCTTCGACAAAAGAATCTGTATCTTCAAAAAGATAACATCTGCCAGCTTTGCCTTCATTGCTTTCTTGACCAGTTCCAGTGTCATGTTTGCTGGCATCAAGCATTGTGACAGAATCCATATCTTGGGAAGCTTCACAGCAACCATACTCGACTTCAGTTCTGCTTCCTTGGCAAGGCATTAAATTATTCACATTGTTATAAAATGGGGAACACTTGAGAACCATTATATCATGCTCATGCACCTCGACTTCTGGGTGGCTGGAAATTTTGTCCAAAATGTCCAGCAAGGATTCCTGATGACTGTTCTTATCTTCTACAACAGAACATGATCCCTTAAACTCTTCGGCGTCTTCTGGAGCACATGGTTTGGGATCAAGCTGATTACCAGAATATGCAAAAAAAGGCTCGTTCTTTGCATTCTGGCTTGGTGAACAAACAACAATATCATCGTCCGATGGACACATCTACCAAAAACAATTGAAGAACAACAAAATTAACAGCATAATAAAAGTAACCAGTTCAAACAAAGTACATAACAAGTAGTCCAATGAATTATAGAGCAGTAGCCATAGCTAGCGATGTACCTGCATCGCTTGTTGAGCAACCATTGAAACTCCTCCAGTCTCCAAAGTGCATTCAGGAAGAGATAGCCCCCTTTCAGAATCGTTTAAGCTGATTAGTTTGGATTCTTGATGTGCTTCAAAAATTCTGCAAACTGAATCAGGTTCGGCAGCAAAGCACCCCTGTCCGAGAAACTCTCTAGACGGTTCCCCCACAGCATTTTCACTTTTATGATGCCTTTCGTCATGCTTCTCATCACCACAAACCAGTTTTGGAAAGCTTTTAGAGGGTTCCGCCACCAACTCGTGGATTAACTTTTGAACCAATGAACGCTTTAGAGATGCTTCAGCAGGTACAAACCAATCATCACTAAGCTGAAAAGTACATCAATCGTGAAACAGAACTTACTATAATATTATGGAAGGGACTTCTAGAATGTTGAACATTAATATAACCTGGAATAAAATGGTAGAGGTGCTCAAGCCCAACGCCCCCCAGGAAAAAGATCAAATCAAACATTTAAAGGACCCTGAGGCAAAGTAAACTAGAAGATACAAATAACTCAACAAAATATCTCCTACTACAAGTGGGAGAATGTAAAAGTCAAATGAACCAATGATGTGTGAGTGAAAAGATTTCGACCCAGAGTGTTCACAGTTAACACCATATCCACCCAGAAATAATTTAATTAGGAAAATGGACCTTGACCGCCTATGATTTCATAAGGTTGCAAACTGAAACCCTACCTACAATTTTTACTCCCGTAATTTCAGGCTGTACTCTTACACTTGTGCATTGCCACCAATAATTCAACATTCGGCAACATCATATAACAATGTATTGTGGTCCCACACCAAATAAGTTCTCATTTACAACGGAAATGGCAAAAAGACCACATATAGTTATTGAGAAATAAGAAAAGTTAAATAGATCTCAGAACTCGCAAAGCTTGAAAATATGTCAATCTTCATTGGGTTGAAGAAACTGGGAGCATCCATCAGGAAACGTTCCACATAATGGAGTAAGAACAAGCCGCAGTCAAATAAATTATCTTGCTGAGGGAGCTGGGTCACAAATGGAGAACAGTTCAATTGCAATCCAAATATTATACAAAAGAAGCAACCAAGAAGCTACGCGCTGGTTGGTATTTATGCAGCTACTACTCGAATCTAGACGGGTGCCAGACCCGAATCTAACCAACCTAAGACACAGTAAAGATAAGCAATCAAATAGTAGAAATAAATACACATCAACCGTTAAAAGTACTTTAGACTAACTATCCTGAGGCAAATGGGAGAAAGTTAATGTTTATAACAAACCTCAAGGGAGAGAAATCTCAGGTTTAAGAACTTGTCTGAACTATCTGAGGCTGATTCAGGATGCCTTTCCTTCCATTCTTCCCATAAATAACTGCACATACAGATTCAAACGAGCCAGATATTGATCATGGTGTAAGTTTGAACTGAAGACAAACAGAATAATAAAGCACAAAAGATAGGCGATACATTATTAGGAATGGATATGTAACTACTCCCTCCGTCCCAAAATAGGATGCCTATAGTTTTTGGTTAAAGTCAAACTTATTAAAGTTTGACTAACTATATAGAAAAATATATCAACTTGTACCATATCAAATACACATAATATGAAAATATATTTCATTGCGGTTCTAACTATATTAATTTGAGATTATAAATGTCGACCAGTTTCTCTATATAGTTGGTCAAACTATGAAAAGTTTGACTTTTAATAAAAACTATACGCGTCCTATTTTGGGACAGAGGGAGTATTGAAGATGTGTTACAAGGCCATATGGCTGAAAGAAAGATGTAAATGAGATTGATCTTTTTCAATTTGCAGTTGCTACCAACATTCCAAAATAGATGCTTTAGATGTCCATATATGCTCTCCAAACAACAGCTTTAAACATTACTTTCTTCTAAAACATAGTAACTATATTATAAGGATTGGCAGTGCGTTAAAAAAATCTAATAATGCTGATCCGACAAATTGGCAGTTAAGTATTTGAAAGTTTGACCGCACATATTCTGAAATTCTAAAATGAGAACTTTTTTGTACAAAAGTGGCAATACATACCACTCTTTCAGAAACAAAATTTACCTTTGAATAATGTCCTTTAGTCCACTATGAGTTCCCTTTATGGAATTCATATGCATTATACACGGAAGTTTACTAGCAACCCTTGCATCGCCATCTGCAGCAAAACAAAAGTAAAGTAAAGACACTACTCCACAAAATATCAAAGTGCCAATTCAGAGCATGTACATACCTTTAAATGTGTCCACTTCTCCAGGATAACAAATAACAAGTAAGCTCCAATGCAAGCTGCGCAAATCACGATTATCAGTGCACAAAGATTAACATTATATCAACATAAGTTTCCATTGGCACAGGTTTCTTACCTGAAGTTCACTGGAATAAACAGAAACTCTTTAGCAAATATGTGTATTTTGTGGGTCCACTTACGGACATGTAAAAATGCTTCTCTACCTTTTGGAGCATTCTCTTGATCTTTGTCAAGATCTGCCAGCTTGCGAAAAAAAGAAGCTACTAAAGAAGTGGTACCTATGCCTTTCAGTGGGTTCAATTCTTTGTGTCAAGTATCTGGAGATGAGAAACGAAATATTAATTGTGATTTAAAAATCAGTAGGAGCCATTCTTTGTACAGAAAAAATGTAAATTATAAAGGATGGTCTGTAGAGATGATTCAAATAGATCAGATTAATCAGAGACAAATAATATGTCTTGCTTTCTAAATCAATAATTAACTCATGTTTCCTTCAGAACCAACAAACGATGATATCTCACTTTACCCTGCCATGAAAGGATATGTAGCAATGGGAACTTAACCTTGCCACAAAAAGGATATGTGACAAAGAGAACATTATTCCACTGATAAGGCGTACAATACTGTTCATGGACGGAATAGAAACATAAACAGATCATACGTTACTCTAGCAATCGCGGATTGTGGAATGTCAGTTGTTGTAAATAAGTTAGCCGGTTATCATTATCCCACTTCTTTTAGATATTTCATTTCCTACTTCAGTGTTTCATATCAAAATTGTTCTAAGCAAGACAGAAATGATTAGAATATCATCCCAGTCTATACTCTATAGTGTGCCTTCTTTCTCCTAAAGACCCCATGCCTTTAGACCAATGTCTTCCAGTGAAAGTTAAACGATTGTGAAAAGAGAAAAGAACAAAATGAAGGTAACAAAGCTACAGCTCTTGACTATACACTGTACATATAAGCGAAGAAACTTGTTTTACACGCAATCTTTGCTCTACGCACGCTAGATGTTAAAATAGCTGGAAAACAGAGCACTGCAAATGCAACTATGCAAAATACCAAGCAGTAGAAAAACAGTTCAATGCTTTGGTTCTTGTACCCGGGAGTGTGTAGATTTGGATGGTGAAATCTTCACAAATGCCTCGGCGGTAGAAAGCAAGGAGGAGGGAGTTGAAAGTCCTGGCGGTCCATCATTCCGCTGGTTTGGTGGAGCATTTGGTTGGAGCGGAACGAGCGCACGTTCAACAACAGATACACCACGGTGACGGACGTGTTCTGCTCGATCTGCAACGAGGCGACGGCTTGGGTCGCTGCTGGAAGAAGCTCGGCGATCATGCTGGCATACAGACCACGCGAGCCCGATTGAGGGGCTTTGACCTAAGGTTGTCATTGCAGTTGCAAAGCGACTGCGGAAGGCTTTACTGTAACTACTAACTGCCGCTGTTACGGTGCTGTAATTTCTAGCTGCTATCACCCAAACCCTAAGGGTTGGCAATTGTAACCTTTGGATTCTCTCCCCTATTCGCAATGAAAAGCAGGAATACTGCATTTTCGTTATATAGTTCAATGCTTTGAAATCATCCAGCTACATCTTCATTTAGCGAACCCATCAACTCAGGTAATCAGATCTACGAATTTTACAATAGCAACTGTACAGAACAAGAAATGCATCAAACACATAATGTAAGAACTAATGCTACAAGACAAAGGATGGTTATGCAGACAGGTATGACTTGAGAAAACTTAACTAGGTGATGCTTTAAGTCTTTCAGTACCGCTTTACTTTCAGTCATGTGGGTGGAACAACCGTTATCAATGAGTCGTGATCCTCCATGGAAGCATATCCCTACAATGAATTGTTATGTCCTTGCCGAGGGGTACTCCACACATTTGGGATTAGGTTTCGAGGATCTGAAGAACAGGAGAATTGGGGGTAGATAGCAGAAAAGAGGAAAGGGGTTCGGGGATGATTCTATTCACTCACGCACGCCACATCCAGACTAGGCCTACGGCCCACTACCACGGAACTTCGGCACAGGCTTGTCAATCACTCCTCGCACGTCGACGTTGCACGCATCTTCTTCAGTTTATGCTTTCCTGACGCATAGATGTCGTGACAGGACTCCCCCTGCAGAACCAACTTGTCCCAAGCCGGTGCCTCCGGAAACTTCTGCCGCAAGGCGTCATAGTTTTCCCAAGTAGAAAAGCCTACAGGCATATCAGACTAGCAGACCAGCACTTGTAACATTGCTGCGTTCCCTTTATTCACAAGTCGACGGTTCAAAATTTCAGTTGGGATAACCTCCTCTGTGCCAGTGGTTCTGAAATTGTGGTGTAAACACGTGTATCATTCGGGATATGTTCTTTCAATTGAGAGACATGGAACACTGAGTGTACCCTGTTCCCTCTGGCAACTGTAGCTTGTAAGTCGTCGAATCAATTTTCTCCAGAACTTGAAAGGGGCCAAATAATTTCATTGCAAGTTTCGGACAAGGACGATTCACCACTGAAGATTGTGCGTACGGCTGCAACTTGAGGAACACTCCCACGGAGAATTCCCTTGGTGTTCTATTCTTGTCTGCATCTGCCTTCATCTTTTCTTGCAACCAATCTGTAGATCAATGTTGCTTGCTTGCATGACAGGGAAAAAACGTCCCAGATGTGGTTCCTTCTCATACAATGCCTTGAATGGAGAGCAGATGAGGGAAACATCATGTGAAGTATTATATCACAGTTCTGCTAGTGGGAACCACTCAAGCCATTTTTTTTGGTGTATCATAAACTGCATATTTAAGGTACATCTCCAAACATTGGTTGACCCTCTCCGTTTGTCCGTCAGTTTATGGATGATATGATGTAGACATTTGCAACTTGGTACCCCACAATTTGAACTCCTTCCAAAAGTTGTTGGTAAACACCTCGTCTCTATCCGATGTATTAGTGAGAGGCATACTGTGTAGTTTCACTACATTGGTCAGATAAGCCTGAGCTACACTACTGTAAATGGACCAGTAGTGCAGAAAAGCTCATTAGTGGCGCACCTTCTGCTGATTATGTGGCGCATCCTGGTACCGTAGGGGTGCGCCACAGAATCCACGCCATTAAATTATATTTCTGTGGTGCACGAGCCCCATGCGTCACAAAAATGTCAATTCAGTGGCGCACCAGCCTTGTGCGCCACAGAAATGTGCAATTCAGTGGCGCATAAGCTGGGGGTGCGCCTGTCACACCCCAGATTTTGGGCCACTTGTAATATAGTGAAGGAAGGCAAATTTGTGAGCCAACAAAAAAAATTGTAATGTATTTATGTGAACCAACATATCTATGATACCATGAGTATCTATGCAATGCAAGCAACACTTTCTTCTAAAACAAATATCAATTTTTCTCTGATGATCACTTGTGTTTCTGTGATGTTTTCCATATGATGTTTTGATAAATTTTTGTCCTAAGTATGGGATCAAGGTTGTTTTAAACTCAACAATGTTATTTGGATTTGTTTGAATCAAGAAAACAAAATACCTATAGAAAATTTGGATGTTTTCCTTTGATGTTTCTTTTAGGAATTATCTGTGAAAACTAGCCAAGTATCAATTTCTAGCACTTGTTTTCAATATGTTAGGGTATCCAATATTATGTTTTCTTGGCATATAATTACTCTCTGATGTGTGGACTACAAATCTATAACTTTGGTTTGATTTTTGGAGTGTGAAACAAACTTTTGCATGCTTGTTTTTGTGGAAGAAAAATAAGATAGAAAAACAGAGATTTTGGAAAACGGAAAAGAAAAAGAAATTTGACTTTTTTCCACCTTGTTTTCAAAACCTTCCACAATTCCAAAAATGTTATGAAGGATGTTTCTGAAAGTTCAAATCATGGTTAACATTGTCCAACTTAGAATTCAAAAATTAGAATCCATTTGCTAACTTAATCATGAGTGAACCTTTTGATGTTTTGATCTATTTCCACACTGCGGATATAAAGCCCCACCCACGCCACTGCCTCGCCACACCGCTCCATACCCCCCCGCACTCACCCCGACACGGTCCATCGACCTCGGTCGCTCCCAGCGAGCGACACGGGAGGCGAACTCGCCGCCGGCCACCGAGAGCAACCCGAGAAGGTGGAGCCCACCTCGAGCATTCCCATCGCCCCATTTCACTTTCTTCGTACTTCTCGTACCCACTAGACCCTCCTTGACCACTCCCCCTTGCCGATCGTTTGCAGGAAGCGCGCCGCGTCTTCGGAGCTACCGCGGCCATGCTGCATCGCGCTGCCGATTGGAGCCGCCTCGACCACCTCCGTTTTCTCGCCTCCACCACCGCGAGCACCTGCGACATCCTCAACCCCATGACACGGCCCTGTATTTCCCCTAGGTGAGCACACTGTCGTCGCCGTTTTCCGGTCGTGCTCCGATGAGTGAGAGAGAGGGGGAAGAAAAGGGCATGTGGACCGTAGATCTCACGATCTACGGCTTCCTTTGAACCATGTCGTTGCCGCGCAACGCGAGCACGCGCGCGTGCCCGCGGGCCAGATTTGCCGTTAGTTGGTCCGCGCTGTTTAGATCCAGCCCGTGCCTGTGAGATTATTTCTTTTTGAAAATGCTATAGATTTGAACCCTAACTTTTGGCCTAGGAAAAATAGAAAGGAAGAGATTTTTTCCAAACCAAAAATCATTCTTGTAGTTTAACATTTTATTAATCACATCCAAGTAGTAGATCTACTTTTGGTGATTTATTTGTGTAGTAGTAATTAATTTGGTAGAGACTATCTGTTAAACCATTCTGAGCATAACTTTAAAAATATAGATCCAAATCTTGCAATATAAATTTTTTTGAGTATCCCTTGAGGATACTTATCAGTATAACTTGTCCTTGCATCAAGGGGAGCTTCCTATAGAAAATGCCATGCATTTTGGTAAATGTCCAATGGGCATTTCTAGAATTTCTGTAGGTTGTTTAATGATGATTTTTTATGTGGATCCAATTGGAGGAGTTTGTGTATGATTATATCTACCTAAATACTAGCTTGGTGTAATTTTTTGAGCTCTAGAATAATTATGGCATGCATATCTAGTTTTAGCACTTTTCTGTTTTTATTAAATCTTGAGTAAATAGTTTTAAATAAATGTTTGTGTTTTAGATTCTTGTTTTATAGCATGTGTAGGTGTATTATTATAATTTTTTTTGATACACTACTAGCATACTAGGAAAAATGGGCTTGTTTGGAAACAAATAGAAATAAGGAATGGCATAGTAGTATTTTCTAGTATTTTTATTAAATAGAAATGTGGGGCAAAGTTGTGTCAGGTTTAGTACCTAGATTTCTTATGTTGATGTGATGAGTACAGTAAAATTTTGGTACTGATTTTACGATGGTATCACCTCTGTTAGCTTACACATTAGTTTTTAGGAAAACATGAGTAGCATTAACTTAATTATTTTGCACCATATTGTTTTCACTAGTATGATATTGTTGCGATGATTATTTAGTGGAATATTCTTTTTCACAAGTGTAACCAGAGGCATTATGACCTATAAATGCCTTGGTAGGCTAGTGGAACACCCACTGATTCCATTGCATTTTGGTGATAAATGGCATTTCTCCACCATAGTTGTGTTGGCATATAATCTTGGTATTTTTATGTGTGCATGTGAAGAGTTACCTTTGCAAAATTGATTGATGAATTGTTTGGTGCATTGCTTGCTGTATGTATTTCTTAGTACCATTGTTTTCCTTATTGGGTTCTGATTTTGTGTCTTTCGTTTCATTTTACAACGTTAGACAACGAGGAGGAAGTGATTGGAGAAGAAGAATATTTTCACTCTTGTTATTTCCAAGAGCAAGACTTGAACTCATACCAAGGAAAGCCGTCCTAAAGATTGTTGCTATTACACTTATCATTATCTAGCATGTATGTTTTACTTCTGAAGTTTTACAAAAATATGGTTACCAAAACTATTTTCTTGTGGCTATTATTATTGTTAATATTATAATTATCTATCATATTGCCAAAAGTCAAACTTGGTGTTACCAAGCCCTTTGCCACCATATGGTATATAAATACCACCAATATTACTAGCCTTGAAGTTCCTAAGTGGACACTCTAAAATGTGTTTTTGTAAACAAATGCTTCATGAAAAATTCCTCGGTGGAAAGGTGGGACCTTGTTCACTAGAGGAGGCAAAGGAGAAAGTTTTTGAAATGTTTTACAAAAGACATATAACCTAGTCTTCGCTGGACAACCAAGACGTACTGCCACTCTACCTCAATATGGTCAAGGGGCCTATCTAGAAACTTGTTCTTGTTAGTGTGTGTTCTATCCCAAATGCTATAGAGAATGTGAAACTCTGAACCGAAGTGTCGCTAGGAGGGAGATACGGGACATGCAAACAGGGGAGGGGCAGGGTGTGCGGCCGCCCCGGGCCCCCGATATCCAGGGGCCCCATCCCAGGTTTGTTTTACAATATGATTGTATGACGTGCATCGATACGTATTACAAGGCTAGAAAAAAATAGCAATGGGCTGGCTCTAGGAGACATGGCCCGTGATAGCAACCAGACAGCATCCATAGGGCAGAACGCGGACATGCCTAGCGATCATGAGTATGGCTTCAAGAAAACCTAGCGATTGCCGGTGGCGGCCACTCGGCTCCTTCCATATGTTTTCCTATGCCATCACCGCTATCGCGCCTGACTGCGTGAGCAGCGTCGAGGCGATCCCATCTCAGGCTGTCGCCGTCGCCAAGGTTCATCACTTCATCAGTTTAGTAATTCTGAAGTGCTTCAATAGTCCATTAATCCCTAGGTCGCTGCTGTGATGGTAAAAATTTTGTACTCCTGATTTGTAGATTTTCTGCTAATTATTTTTCTAATGGTTATCACCAGTTCATGGTCTTGCCGATTTCAATTCACAGGTTACCGATTGCGAGGAATCTGGCACACGGCTTGGCTCTTTTCTTTCCCGTCTGTGCACACGACCATGTGGTACGCGCACACACACATCACTGATTTGATCACATTTGAAGTAGATAGTATTGCTATTCCCTAATCAGTAACCTCTAGCTTCACATACATGATAGTTAGTATCATTCATTTTCAATATGTGATGTAATTTTTTTTCCAACATTGTGTGTTATAAAAGAAAATATCCATTTGGTACCGCTAAAAAAAATTGAAACATTGACTTGGTACAATCATAGAGAGGAGATATTTAGAAAATTTTCAGGGATAATATTAGTGCATCATTAATCCTAAATGATGAGTTGGCCATAGTTATCGGAGACGAAGAGCAACCAACTAATGAAAATTTTGAATCAGATCAGCAAAAATAAAATGTCGACACACACATTAGCAATAACTAATGGGAATTATTATAGTTATTGTGTTTTCTATATTAAGGGCCCCATGTTTCATTTTCGCCCCGGGCCACGAAAATCTCAAGACCGGACCTGCATGCAAAGTGTGGGCTTAATTTTCCCTCTGGATTTAACAGTTGGGTCTCCTGTCATGGATGTGTGCGACACGGTGCCGGGGAGAATAAACCTAGTTGAAGGGATAGTCATATACTAGCTTGACCATAGTGTAAAGTTAGGTTCAATTATCTTATGTTCGCATACTACGGCGAACGGTCCATGGTTGATTCATGGCAGATGGTTTGCATCTTGTGGACTGTGTACACCTGTGCAGAGTAAATCTATTCAGAATAGCCGAGTCCTCAGATATGGACAGTTGAATGCCCATGTAGCTAGCATTGTGTCAATGTTTTCCAAAAGGATATTTATGGACAAGGACTTGTACCAGTGAGGACTGGAAAGGTGAACTTTGTACCTACGAGGTACGAATGAAGAAAAAACTGGGAGTTGTTCTACAAGAAGTTTTGTAAAGAAAAAACTTTTTTTTCTAAACAAAGTTTTATAAAAACCTCTTGGACATGCAATATCTACAAGAGAAAGAAAAATATATTATTTTATTTTGAAGTATTTTCTTCAACAAAGATATAGAGATGTCAAAATCAACCATGATGTATCTTTCATCCACCATGGGTAGTGAACCCTATGTATATCATACCCATTCCACCATATAAGCATACTTGCATTATGTAAGCTACTTAAAGGATGTCTTGCAGAGTACATTCAAATGTACTCATATTGGTTTCGTCCCTGGCTATTTACTTGACCAGACTATGAGGAGCAGTCGCAAGAGGAGTATTACGAGGAGGAGTACTACATTCACGACTACACGAACTAGGCCCGGCTCCCGGCCAGCAGCCTAGAGGTTAAGGCGTGACTCGGGCTCTACTATGTTGTTTTTTGCTATCTTCCGTTGTGTGTGTGTCATTTGCCTTCCCTGTGTGGCAGTTGTTTAAGACTTGGTCATGTGACCATTTATTGTAAGACTCTATTATTCGGGTAATGGATATTGTTATCTGTATACCAGCTACATATGTTGTTCACGACTGAATTCCTGGGATCGTGAATGGATGCATATGTGGTGCTTTGGACCACTGGTTTGGGTCCTCTACAAAGTTGGCATCAGAGCTATCCTGACCTTAGGAGCCCTTAGTTAGCATGGACGTTAGCTAGTACTCCAAAAAGTTACCTTATAAAACTAAGTTACTGATATGATTAAGTGCCAAAATATTCTATATACCCCATCCTCTCCGTGTTGCAAAATTCTACTTACATTAAGTTACATCTTGATTAACTTAAAACTTTGCACACTGTGGTCTAACTTAAACTATACCTAAAATTTTGTGTAGATGGATGTTATCTTCACTGAGGCTTGTCAGTTGGGACTGGCTCGGGACGTGTCCTTTCTCTTCGAGCAGAGGCTTGTTGAAATGACTGAGCTACTTGACCGCCCAGTTCCTGAGCTGAGAGAAGTACTGGTCATAGGTGCACCAGTCGAGGGGGATTGGTTTGTGGAGTGTACCATTCGTCCACCTCGGACTGCACCGTTTGCTGAGTTATTTGTCTTCACCACCGTCGAGCGTTCCTGGCACAAGGGAGATGTTCGTGTGATTCAGGAGGCGATTACACGCCTAGCGTACTTGAGGGGCTACTTGTTCCTTGGTTGTAGTGTTCCCACATTTAAATAATGTAAGGACACCTGTGTTATTGTGCTAGTCCTTGGATCAATTGCTAGCACCACAGTACAAAATGAAATATCATGCAAATGCATCAAGTTCTATTACATCGCATGATCCAGTCTTTACAAAATATGATTACAACTTGCATAGTCTTAGAAGACTAGCAGAAAACGAAGTATTACAACGAAAAACATAGTACAACATTGAGCCTATCTTCTTCATGTGCCACAGGCAAAACATGTTGGCGATAGTCTCGAGATCCTAAACGAAATCCCCACACGTCTTCAGAAAACATCTGCAGGATGGAATATGCAGCCACAAGGGATTCAATACAATTTAATGTATTGGCAAGTAACATTATGGTGGATATAAGTGGAAAGACTAACTACATGAATATTTGGCTTGGTGGAGCATGGCTAATTGCAGAAAGCCAGTTTAGTCCTATAACTTTTCATAAAACAATTTTTATCCTTTAGATAAGAACAATGTGGATTTCATGTGCTACCTCATTGGTAAGCATCACCACAATTGTTATATCAACTACAAAAGTTGTGGAGTTTCTATGCAACCTTGTTAGATTGCATCACCACTAAAAGACATAGATATGTGGATTTCCTGTGTCACCTTGCTGGTAAGCATCACCACTAGTGTGGGTTTCCTATGCTACCTGGTTGACATCACCACTTAAAAATATGGTCATGTGGATTTCCTGTGTCACCTTGCTGGTAAGAATCACCACTAGTGTGGGTTTCCTGTGCTACCTGGTTGACATCACCACTTGAAAATATGGTCATGTGGATTTCCTATGTCACCTTGCTGGTAAGCATCACCAGTAGTGTGGGTTTCCTGTGCTACCTAGTTGACATCACCACTTAAAAATATGGTCATGTGGATTTCATGTGTCACCTTGCTGGTAAGCATCACCACTAGTGTGGGTTTCCTGTGCTACCTGGTTGACATCACCACTTAAAAATATGGTCATGTGGATTTCCTGTGTCACCTTGCTGGTAAGCATCACCACTAGTGTGGGTTTCCTGTGCTACCTGGTTGACATCACCACTTAAAAATATGGTCATGTGGAATTCCTGTGTCACCTTGCTGGTAAGCATCACCACTAGTGTGGGTTTCCTGTGCTACCTAGTTGACATCACCACCTCTTCAATATTTCATCCCATATTCAACCCCCAAACAATCAATCAATCCATATGGTTCACCAAATTTAGTAGTTTTATCCTTAACATCTAAATAAAACATTTGATGAGCAATAGCTAAGCAATTCTACTAAGTTCAAGTTTTCCACACTATCAGAATAACACATGGTATCTACCCCACTACATAGGATATTAGCATGGCATAGTATTTACCAAAGATTTTCCTATCATGCATGCTACTCAAAAGTTTTAATGCATATAGGAAATAATAGGTAGTTCATGATGTGTCACTTGCCTTGTTGAAGTTGGTGAAGATATCACACTCTCTTCACAAAAAATCGTTGCTCTCCTTACAATCTAATCATTGAAAACACAAACACAAAATAAACAAGCATCCTAGCAACCAAACATACAAGTGTAGAAAACATATAGATCAACTAACATATCCAAAGGGTTTTAACCAAGTTGGCTAGGACAAGGTCAAGGTTTGATTTCAATAATTGTTAAGGAAATTCCAAGAGTTCACCAAGGTGATCTCACTATTTCTACTAAAGTAACACATAACAATATGTAACACTTAGTCATTTTCATAGGGACATTTGAGTGATCTAAGTTAGTCCTTCCATTTTGGTTTAGGGTAGGTCTAGGTGTAACTAACTTCATATCAATATATATACCAAGATAAATTATTGGTATTTTCCATTTGGGTCAAGGGTTGGACAAAAACAACTTGTTATTCTTCAACTTGTGTAGATTTCACCAAGTCTTCATATGCTTGTCTTCTTGAAGATCATCTTCATGATTATATCGTAGTCTTGTTCCTTGGATGGATTCTTCTCTTGGTATTGATAAACTCTTCATGGCTTTCACTTCACTAATTTGGTTTGGGTATGTGATGGGCACAAAATACCACTAAGTCAGGAGAAAGAAAATAGGAAGATAGAAAGAGAGAGGCAGATGTTTTCTACTGGATTTCTTCACACTTGTACTTCCTTTAGTTGCTTCTAGTTGTTGTGGAGTCTAAGACTTCTCTTCAAAACTTCTTCATTGATCTTCCTTGTATCTCTTCATGTTGCCACCAAGTTGAAAGTGAAGTGCCTTCTTGTTCTTGAGTCTTGGTCTCCATTTTGCTAAGTTGATGAATTCTTGAAGCAAGAATAGGGGAGTGGAGAAGTAGATAGAAAGACTAGGGTACTAGTGTTTTTAGGTTAATTTGTAGGCTAAGTATAAGTTGAAACTTCACTCAGGACTTAGCCTTGGTTTCAAATAGCCATACACACATAGAACCACTTAAGCAAAATATTTCCTAAGTCATTTTTAATATGGTGTGAAAAATATGAGTGATAACTTGGCCTAAATACATGGGTATGGCTCAAATGTGTCTAAAATTCTATGGCACTCGTTTCTATGGATTAAGGTTGCCAAAAGGATCAATTTTTCTAAAGGGAACATATTCTAATTATTTATAGAATTAATTCTATGCCAAAAAAAATACTTAAATATACTACTTAATTCTAATTTCTAAACTAACCTGCTCAAAAATTATTTTGGAACAGAGGATATGAAAGTACACACCCTAAGGTTTTCAAATATATTTTATTTTCAATTTTTGGATTTGTAGAATTTGAATTATGCCAAAATTCATCAAACAAGCATATTTAAATTTGAACTAATTTAAGTTTGTCAAATTTGAATTTGAACAGTACTAAAATATTCTACATATTCTGGATTTCAAAAAGTCCAAGTTTACTAAATTTTGCTAAGTGGAACAAAAGTTATGATAGATCTAAGTTGAAGGGGCTTTTCAGCAAAATTTACATTTTAATTTTATTCGGAATTAATTCCAGAAACGGGCTGGGCTTTGACCTGCTATTTTCCGCGTGGGGCAACGGACAGGGACTGGGCTTGGGCCGGCTATGAACTGCGCCGAGCAACGATACAAATTTAACGCGCGACTAACTTGGCGCGTTGTTATTGGCCGGTACCTGTTGGATAAGTGGATCTAACTACGACCGTTGGATCTGGATCTAAGGGAAAAAAACAAAAAGGGGAGAGAGGGAGGGAGCTCACCGCCAGACTCTTGCCGGAAAATGGCAGGGACGGCGGCCCGCGCTCGGGTTCTCGTCGGAGATGGCGCTGGAGAGGGTCCTCGGGCTCGGGGAGGCGACGCAGGGGTGCGGCGCGACGCGGGTAACTCGATGGCGTCCTTGGCGTTTCCAGTGGGGCTCTCTGTTGGCGGCGTGGTGAAAGCGGAGGAGCTTGGGCGCCGGCGAGCTTCGGAATTGGATGGCGTGGCTCTTCTGCTGCAACAAAAATTTGAAGATCCCGTGAGGGGGGTGCGCACGGCCACAGGGAGTCGAACAGAGGGGGTATGGGGACCAGGAGCTCGCTCACCTTGCCGGAATCGAGAGGGGACGACGGCAGTGGATGAGAACTCCGGCGAGCAATACGAATGGCCTCGGGGCACAATAACAAGAGGAGGCAGAGGGCAAACACAACTTATGGCTCCTCCCACCTCCTCCTCCCACCTCTCCTCCCACCTAGCCCTCCCCAATGGCGTCTAGATCTGATCCTCCATGGAAGCCCTCCTACATTGGGATTTCTCTCCCGGCCTTGCCATGGAGAGACAGGTGCATGATCGTTTTGGCTCCTCGGTTCACTTCTCTCCCTCCTCTGGTCTCCGAGAATTCTTCTTGGTTGTCTCTTTTTCCTCGGCTTCTTTTCCTCTTTCTGAGGAATCCGTTAGTATTGCACTCCAATCTTGCATTGGGGGTATTGGATCCGGTTTTCGTGTCTACAAGCTCTCTGATCTGCGTTTCCGCTTCTCGGTTGCATCTAACCGAGTGGGACATTTCATCTATGGTCTTAAGGATCGCATTAGGCCGGACTTCGTTTGTCATTTCAGTCTTTTTCGTGGAGTCCATCATTCCACCTCGGGATTTACCTATCCGGATCAAGTTTGGGCTACCTCAGATGAATTACTTGAGATTTCTAGAAGAAAGCCCAAGGCTGTTAAAGTTAATCTTGATGTGCTAAAAGCTAGTGCTGCAGATGATTCTTCGGCCAGAAATGTTCTGTCTAAGTTTGGATTTCTACGAGCACATCAACATTCGAGCCCTCATGTTGAGCATCCACGTGATCCCTCTATTGGAGATGAACTCATTTTTGGTAGTTTTCATATTCCTTTTTCTCCGGAGTTTATTAACTTCTCAAAAGAGCCGATCGTCTCTGCTAATTTTTTGGATAAATTTTGGGCAAGAATCCCCTCTATTACGCTTGAGCACATTAATGATGTAAGACAGGCAAAATATTCGGAAGCGGAAATTAAGGATTCTCTCCACATTCCTTATTTGCCTTCGTGGGAAAAATGTTTAGAATTATTGGGCCGCTGTGCCATCTGCTCGCTCTCCAGCCATCTTGCAAAGCAATGCCCTGGGGTATGCCCTAACTGCCAAATTCTGGGCTTCACTTGCGTCGATTGTGAGGTACCCACTCCTACTTCTCCCTGTGTGTTGGATGGTATTGGGCCTTTAAATGATGCTTCTCTTACTGGGCCTCTTAGTTGTTGCTACAAGTGCCTGGAACTTGGGCATTTTAGGCGCAATTGCAAAAATAAGTTTAAGTGCTTGTCTTATTTTGGCTGGGGTCACGTTGCACGTCAATGCTCCCTTAATCGATGGTGCCCCTATTGTCACACTTACTGCTGGCACGCGAATGCCTTACGCTCGCTGTCTAATGGGCCCTGTGCTTTCTAACGGAAGAATTCCACAGATCCCGCTGAAGATGGTCGTGATCCCCTTCCAAATTTGCTCTGGCGCCGCTTCGTTTCCCTTGGCCTTCCTTCTGGAGTTGACACCTGCCCGTTTTAGGGGCCGCCGCATCTTGTTTTCCCCCCTACTAGCCTTTATTCCTTCGTCCACCCCACCTCTCGCCTCCAACCCGTGCCAATCCCCTTTCTCTCTGCTCTGCACCGGCATCGACAGCTCCGCGTGTGCCATGGCGAACTTCCCTGCCAACCCCTTTGCCTTCATGCCGGGACCTATGGAGGTGGAAGCGGATGCCGACGGAAGACTGCAGCGGAACATGGTCGTCGTGGAGGACACCCCCCTCTCCCATGAAACCTTTGCCCTGGTAAATGTCAATCCCCCTATTCCTAAGCACCGTAAGCAATCCGTTCTTGAGGAGATCGTCCGTATTCTCACCGATGATTTTGATTTACGGCTACTGCATTCTGAGACCTATCCGTGGGGAGTCGGGATGATAGCTTTTGATTCACCTGTCATCCACGACCAGTTAGTTCACGATAGCCCCCATGCGCTAGATGAGGATTCTACGTTTAGCATTGTTCGCCACGATGAAGGAATTAACATGCGCTTTGCTGTTTTTGAGTTCGAAGCATGGATTATGTTCTTGGGGTGTCCGCTCGATTATCAAACTGAATACTATATCAATAAGGCGGTTTCGTGTTTTGGGAAACTAATTCTTTGGCACCGACCTGGTACCCTCCATGCCCGTGTGCTGGTTAAAGCTTGGATTAATGATTTGGTTGCAATCACTTACAGTTTAGTGATTAAACGTATTAGATCTCTTGGCGGGGTGGGTCGTTCATGGTCTGTACATGTCTATGTACTTAACGGACGCCACTCAAACACTGCCTTGTTCTCTACGGAAGATCCGCTCCCTCTGCATAATGCCACGCCTCATCCTCTGATTATGCCTGGACTTTCTGTCGCTATGCAGAACCAATTGGCGGTGCAAATTTGGCTTCAGATGAATACCCAGCAACCTCAAGATGGGCCTGCTCCCTCCGATGCTCCGCATGCTGTGATAAATCACTGGGAGCAACCTGCTCCAGTCCCGGATCTCATCCTGGCTAATGGATGGCGTGCTTGGCCAGTTCCTAGCTCTCCAGCTCCGGTGATCATCGCATTCCGTGGCATCAATTTTCGCAGGTTTACTCGTTATGATGGTCCTTCTATGATGGACGGTATTCCATCTACTGATACTTATATTGTGGATGGCATTGATCTCTGGAATGCCTATGTTGTGGAGTCTGATGATACCATGTCTTCGGATTTCTCTGTTATCAACTATTCTGATGTATCTGCTATGGGACTGGAGAATGAATTTATGTGGCCTTCCTTTCTTCATTTTCTTGGCTGGATGCTTACCAAGACTCACCATCGCCGCATTTTATACTCCTTTGGTCCATCTAGTTCCTCCCCAAGTCCAGGTGATTTACTGAACCTCTACTCTGCGTCTAACTGGGCTCTAGAGGATGCCTCCCTCCATCTGATGGATCCCATTGATGCTGCTTACTCTGTGATTGCATTCCCCATCTGGATTGACGCTGATATATTCCTGCATCTGACTGCCGCCAAGAGCTCGCTTCCGCCCTCGGTCACACGTACAGCTCGATGACGACCTCCGTTCCCTCGATCCAGCGGGGCAGTGGAAGTAGAGGATCCCTCGGAAACCAGCAACACGACGGCGCGGTGTGGTGGAGAAAACTCCGTTCAGGGCTTTGCCAAGCGCATGAACATCAGGTGGATCAGCGGGAGGATGGAGATGGAGATGACACCAAGTTGTGTGTGGAGAGAGAGCTCCAACCCCTCTTTATATAGGAGGGGGAGGCCGCCACGAAATTTTGGTGCCTCCAGTTTGATACGTCTCTAACATATCTATAATTTCTGATGCTCCATGCTGATATTGTGCCAATTGCTACATGTTTTATCCCTTCTTTATGTCATTTTTACACGTTTTCCGGGACTAACCTATTAACAAGATGCCAAGTGTCAGTTCCCTGTTTTCTGTTGTTTTTCATTTCATAAAAGTTGTTTTGGAAATATTCTCGGAATTGGACCCCACAAATCCCGAAGTTCCTATTTTCCCCGGAAGCATCCAGAAGACCAAAGAGGAGTCGTAGACGGGCACCGGGGGCCCACACCATGGGGTGGTGCCCCGCTGCCGCGCCAGGGGGTGGTGTGGGGACCCCAAGGCTCCACCGTCTTTGCCCTTCTGCCTATTTAATCCCCTCCGATGGAAAACCCTAAACACCTGATCAAATATCGCCAAAAAGTTCCGCGACCGTCGTCGTCGTCAACCCTAGATCAGGGAGGTTATGGAGCTGTCTCCCGGCACCCTGCCGGAGAGGAGGTCATCACCGGAGGCCTCTTCATCACCATGCCTGCCTTCGGAGTGATGCGTGATGAGTTCATCCTTGGACTACGGGTCCATAGCAGTAGCTAGATGGTTGTCTTATCCTCCTATGCCTCAATGTTTTGATCTCGTGAGCTGCCTAACATGATCGAGATTGTTCTAATGTAATTCTATGTGTTATGTTTGCTAGGATCCAATGAATATTGACCTTATTCCAAGTTGATTATAGTCTTTATTGCATATGTTATTTGTGATCTTGCATGCTTTCCGTTGCTAGTGGTTGCTCTGGCCAAGTAGTTGCTAGTGACTCCAAGAGGGAGTATTTATGCTTGATAGTGGGTTCATGCCTCCTTGTTGCCTTGATCGAGTGACATAAACGTGAAGGGGGAGGATGCGTTGTTGCCATTAGGGAGAAAACAACGGTGAGAGTACCCGCGTGTATAATCATTGCTTACATTACACACTTTGTTTATTGCAATTATATGTTGCTTGCAACTCAATACCTAAGGGGGGTTCGGATGATAACCTGAGGGTGGATTATTAGTCATAGATGCAGATGGATGTCGGTCTATGTATCTTGTTGTAATGCCCGCACTAAATATCATAGTAATCATCATGTTATAGTGTGCACCACGGTGCAACCTTTATTTGTCAATTGCCCAGTTGTAATTTGTTCACCCATCATGCTATCTTTTATGGAGAGACACCACTAGCGAACCTATGAACCCCGGTCCATTTTCCACACTGTTAAACAAACACAACAATTTCCTCCTCTCTCTACTTTCTGCAAACATACAACTGTTTTCCCCACTATACGTCTAATCTTTGTTTTCAGCAAGAAAGGTGAGATTGACAACCTCACTTTACCGTTGGGGCAAAGTATTTTGGTTGTGTTGTGTGAAGGTTCCACGTTGTTGATGACACCGATGAAGCGCCAGCACCACCGTCAGTGGCATCAACCTTCCGAAGGTCCTCATTCTCCTACTGGATTGGTAACCCTGGTTCTTAACTAAGGGGAAAATTCCTACCGATGTGCTCATCACACCCCCCTCTTGTGGTATCCCAACGCAAGCATCAGACGCTATCACCACCGTAAGTGGCATAAACCTTTCGAAGATCCTCTTTCTCCTACTGGATTGATAACATTGGTTTTTTACTGTGGGAAATTCTTACCGCTGCACTCATCACACCCTCCTCTTGGGGTTCCCAACACACCATCCACGTTTTCATCAAGGAATTTTGGGCGCCATTGTCGGGGAGAAAGAAGTCTTCTTGAAAGGGGAGTCTCTCACTCTCAACATCTTTATTTTGTTTACCGTCTTGTTTCTGTTTTTATCTTGTTTTGCTTCTTTATATCAAAGACTCAAAAAAATAGTTTACTTTATAGTTGTCATTTATTTGCTTGCTTTTATTTTGCTAAAATGAGTTCCTCTGAGAATACTAAGTTGTGTGACTTCACTAGCACAAACAACAATGATTTTATTTGCACACCTATTGCTCCACCTGCTCCTACTGATGCTTTCTATGAAATTAAACCTGCTTTATTAAATCTTGTTATGAAAGAGCAATTTTCTGGTGTTAGTACTGATGATGATGCTGCCCATCTTAATAATTTTGTTGAATTATGTGAGATGCAAAAATGTAAAGATGTGGATGGAGATATTATTAAACTGAAATTATTTCCTTTCTCTTTGAGAGGAAGAGCTAAAGAATGGTTGTTATCTTTGCCTAGAAATAGTATTGATTCATGGACTAAGTGTAAAGATGCTTTCATTGGAAAATATTATCCTCATGCTAAGATTATATCCCTGAGAAGTGACATAATGAATTTTAAACAATTTGATAATGAACATGTTGGTAAAGCTTGGAAAAGAATGAAAATTATGATGAAGAATTGTCCCACTCATGGACTGACTACTTGGATGGTTATATAAACCTTTTATGCAGGACTGAATGGAGGCACGGCCTAGGGGCGCGCCTAGGGTTGGTATGGCCCCTCTCCGGGTCTCCTTCTGGCTCCCGGGGTCTTCTAATGATAGAAGATCAATGGGCTCTTTTCTGGGCATTTTTCCCGATAGTTGATTTTTCTGCGTAAAAATGAGACACCAAAGTAATTCTGGTGAAAACAACGTTAGTCCGTGTTAGTGGTATTGAAATCTCTCAAGGTTAGAGGAAAACAATAAGAAAAGTGTTCGAAAAAGGAGATACGCTTTGGACGTATCAACTCTCCCCAAGCTTAGCTTATTTCTTGTCCTCAAGCAATTCAGTGACAACTGAGTGCGCTAAAAGACTTTTACGAACAAATTTGCTTCATATGATGCAAATATACTCACTATATGATCAGGTGCTTAGGCAATTCATACTAAGGACATGTTTTTTTCGGAAAAAATCACCCGTTATTCGATAACGGTGGAAGCTGATTCCCTTAAACATGTTTGTTTATGTCAGCCCAGTAAGGCATACCATGGTAACGAATTCATCCCAGACCAACTTTGGTTCCGCCCAACCCCCACCGTAAACAGGTTGCGTTACCGGGGGACATACGCTCGCATCTCACTCGGCGGCTCCTCCAATCCCGTCGCCCGCGTCGCTCCTCTATCGAGTCCGCCACCGGCACCGGCGCAACACAGGTCGACGTCCTCTCTGCAAGATCTTCCGCAGCTGAGCAGAGGCGAAGACACGCGACGCGAGGAACAACAGCTACAACGACGTGCAAGGAGCAGCGGCCGCCGCCGATCCGGTTCCGAGGTACTCCTCCGAATCCGACGCCATCCTTCTGTGATCCATCTTTTTCTCCTCTTCCTGGCCAAACAGAGGCAGTAGAGTCGTTACGAACTCCATGCTTGAGCCCAGAATCGTGATGGTTAGGGTTAGGGTATCTTTTCCTTTCTTGTTTCTTTTCCTGAATTTGTCTAGTTCTTGGATCTTCTAATGTCAGCTATTAACACCATTGACGTCATTAACTTTAGACAGTACGAAAATTGCCCCTCAATATTCGGGATACTTCTTATAGACAGAAGTTGAGCACCTGTTGATTTGTTTTCGTACGGTTTGGTTCAGGCACTTGTATGACTTATGGATTAAAATAGCTCTAGCTTATAGCACCTATGATTAAGCATTGAGGACAATAGGACACCTTGACTTATGGATAAAAATAGCTCTAGCTTATTTCCATTGAACATTACCAAGGTATTTTATAAAGTCTGCAACTAAGCACCACATTTTAGCATCGCTATTCCCTGGTGGAAAGGAAGATAAAATAATGAATACTTAGTAGAGACAACAGATTGACCAGAGAAATTATCTCACCAGTAAACAAATTATTTCAAGTAGTACAATGAAAATATTTTCTATTCTAATTAATACTTGCTTGCTCCCCATGGCATGATGATTAATTACTACTCCTAATGGTGGTAGCATGAGAGAAATAAATAAATATACTTGGTGCAGTTTAATTGTTAGAGCAACCGACCCAATTTTATTTTATGGATGGAAGCTTCCTTTTGTTTTCGGTATATAGGAGAAGATCATATTTGTCCCCACTTTTTTTTGCAGATCAAGTATTTTAATTTCTTGTTAAAGTGTGGACAGTACTACTGAAATGGTTTGTTTAGGCTTATGCATTTATTTCCCTTCCAGTTTTCAAGTATGGCTCGTCTTCCCTTAAGCGCAAGAATTCGAAGGAGAAACCTAGCATTTATGAATCTCACAACTACTATGATGCTTGTATACTACTATGTATGGATGCTTTTTGCATTAGCATATAGGAGAAAGTGTTGGAAGTTAGAAAGGAGTATTAGAATTAGAGAACTAAGAGGAGAGAACTTGTACCGACTAATTGGTGAGAGTGACGCGGTGTGTATAAGTGAGCTTCGTATGGATAGAAGAACATTTCATATACTATGTGAGATGGTGAGAGATGTTGGTGGTTTAAAGGCTTCAAGGAACACATCATTGGAGGAGATAGTGGCATCATTCCTCTATGTATTAGCCCACCATTTCAAAAATAGGACAATAGGGAAATTCTTTTACCGAAGCCCGGAGCTGGTTAGTAGAAACTTCAATGCTTGTCTGCTAGCTGTTTTGAAGTTGAACCAAATTCTACTTAAGAAACCAGAACCAATACCCGATGATTCAACTGATGATAAATGGAAGTATTTCAAGGTAAATAACCAGAACCAAATGCTTGTGTGCTAGACTCAACGGTGGTAACTGATACTAATATTTGCACATTTTTTATATGTTGTAGAATTGTCTTGGTGCGTTAGATGGTACACACATAGAGGTAACCGTCCCGGCTAATCTGAAAGGAAGGTATCGATCAAGGTTGGGTAACATAGATACGAATGTGTTAGGTGTATGTGCACCTGACATGCAGTTCATCTATGTATTACCTGGTTGGGAGGGTTCTGCACATGATGGTCGTGTTCTTAGGGATGCCATCTCAAGGCCAAATGGGTTTCGTGTCCCTGAAGACCAATATTAGATTGTTGATGCTGGTTACACAAATGCAAAGGGATTTTTAGCTCCATACCGAGGTCAGAGGTACCATTTAGGTGGCTGGACAGCACAAAATCAACCTCGTAGTGCAGAAGAGTACTTCAACAAGCGCCATGCTATAGCTCGAAATATTGTAGAAAGAGGCTTCGGAAGGCTTAAGGGTCGGTGGGCTATTTTGAGGTCGCCGTCTTTTTTTCCTTTGAAGACACAAGGATGAATCATCATGGCATGTGCACTCTTGCACAATCTTATTTTGCAAAAGATGTCGATTGACCCACTTGATAATGATGAGCTGATAATGCAAGAAACATTGGAAGACATGGAGGGAGAACTAGCACAACCAGAGTTCATTACTTCTATCTCAACCTCTAATGAGTGGACAAATTTTCGAAATGTCCTTGCTCAGGATATGTATAATAGATAAGGGCTGCTAGGGCTCATTGAGGTATAAACTATTTGTATTTGTTCATTCTTTTCCTGCTTAGTTTCTTGTTGTTTGAATAAGTTACAATTGTATCTCATTTGCATTCCTTTCATATGTATTTGTTCCAGCTCATTTTTATTTGTTCTTGCAGGTATGGATGCTACAGGTAGCACTAGCACGTCTCGTGGAAGAGGAAAGAAGAAAAGGAAGTGGACTGCTGATGAAGATGATGAGCTTATGAAAGCCTTGTATGAGCTGTCTTTGGATCCAAGGTGAAGCAGATGGCAGCTTCAAGAATGGATACTTGACGATATTGGAGAAGCATCTTGCCGAGAAGTGCATAGGTTGTGGTATCACGGCAGTTCCGCACATTGAGTCAAGAGTGAGGCACTTTAGGACCAAATTTGGTGCCCTATAACTAATGCTATCAAGAAGTGGGTTTACATGGGATGGAAAGCGGAATATGATTCAATGCGAAAAGGCACAATATGAAGCACATTGCAAGGTAGATCACTTCATCCACCTACTTGATACATATGCTCTTATTGTTACTGTTGATGGTAGGAACATTATGATACACTTGCGTAGATACATATGCTCTATCGAAAACTAAGTTTCTTGTTTTATAAAAAACTTGTAGATCCATAATGAGGCAAAGGGATTGTATGGTGTTGCCTTCCCATACTTTGAGAAGCTGGCTGCTATTTATAGCAAGGACATAGCAACTGGGCAAAGTGTTGAAGGCTTTGGCGAGGCAGTGGCTAATTTGGAGAATGAAATTGCTAACGGGGAAGAGGAAACTGAGGAAGAGGACATGGTTTCTACAGGGACAACTAGACGTCCTGTTGACTCTCTCTCTATGGATACAACTAGTTCCAAGAGACAAAAGAAGGATGCTAGGCCAAAAAGGGCGACAGGGGCAAGTGATCCTTTTGCATCTATGCTTCATGATGTTAACAGCCAGCTAAACACTGTGACACAGCATGTGGGTACAATGGCATCATCATTGACAGCATCATTGGCGCGAGAAGAGTCGCAGGAGGACCCTCGGCAAAAAATGAAAGAAAAGGCCATTGGTGAATTGGCTAGAATTTCCTTCACCGGCACAGAAATCGTGGAGGCAGCAACCATATTTTCAAAAGCTCCAGAGCAAATGAACATGATGCTTGCTCTTCCACCTAATCTAAGGAGGGAGTTTGTGCTCAAGATGCTAAATGGTAAGCTTTCTTCACAACTCTTTAAGTTGCTCATTTTGAAAATTCTACTTGTGCATACAAGACCAACAGTAAATTTAGAGCATTTAACTTCTGGACGAACTGACTTGACAATGGTGCCCACTTAGTCTGCCTGACCACTTTTTAATGTGCTTCAGTTGCACATTTTAACTTATTTATATAGGTGTTTTGTTACTGTTTCTTGATGATCAGAACACAATCATGCATGGGCTTCGCCTAGTAGCGATAGGGTCTCACTGCCTTGTCTTTCAACCTGCATTTATGGTCATTTTATGATGTATAATTGGGCTGCTCTGAAGAGTTCAGGTAGCAGTAGTGGTCCAGGGGCGAGGTCCTTTGAATAAAACCTGGCAGATTTCAGACCAAACGAGATATACGGTAGAAAACATGTTATTGGGTGTGTCAAGAGAACCAGTGCCATGAACATACAAGATACAATTCATATTCTCTAGAAATTACAACTTCGTATTATCGAGTATTCAGACCTGAATCGATAATATCGAGCCAGTAGCTGTAGCAATGTTAGTTGCATTTTCATATACACTTGAATATTAGTATGGTCGAGTAGTTCATGGCTGTATCTACCTCATTGATTCCATCTGCCAGGAGATGGAAAGACTATCTAGTATCACTTCTCCGATTTAGCAGCATCATTTTTTACCCGACCCTTTGCTTGTTGTATGCTCATGTTCTTCCAACTGTTACCTTCGATTGCTTCATCGCAAGTGTATTCACATAGGAATATTTGATTGGATAGAAATTTTTTATCATAGTTTGTAAATTTGCATACCACATGGAGTATTTGATTCGCTAGATATTCGCATAGGTGTGCTTATTTGTTATTTAACTCCTGGTTACTTGCAGATGTGAGTAACAGGTCAAGTTGATTGGAAATGAAGAATCAATGGTTGTGCAAATCCAAAGAAGTTGATGAGAATTGTCCTTGAATTCCGAGTTTGTGTCGTTCGTTAGTACAGATGCATTTGAAATTGGCGTCAAATTATGTCGTATTTGCATTGGATATTTATGTGCTGGGAAAATTATGCCGTCTTTGATTAGATATTTATGTACTGGATAATTAAGGTACTTGTTAAATTCTGGTAAAACTATTTGTTGGTAGAATTCTGGTGAAATTTGTTGTGCTGGTAGAAATCTGGGATGATAAAGCACCTCTGAATCTGTGAATTGCAGGTAAAGCTACCGTTGAATTGCAGTGAAAGCTATTGTTGTTATCTAATCAACGATAGCATGGAAGTGTGGTGTATTCAGAAGTTGCTAAACCAAATAGTGTTAAGGGATGTTTTCCCGTTCCGCATCTGAACCAAACACGATACGTTTGTCCGGCCGGAGCTAATACAACAGCGTAACCAGGTTCCCATTACGTTTGCGTTACCGCTCCTTCAAACAAACACATCCTAAGATGTATGCAAGATAAAATTCACCTAGAAGCTATGCAAACTATGAAGAGATACCAACAAACTAATAATAAACAACACGAAGTATATCAATTGGCAGGATTGCAATGCTCATAATAAGGCATGATAAAGTGTACTCTCTTACCCTTAATAATGGAGCAAAACATAAATGTTAGGGAACCTCTGAAGTTCAAATGAAGACTAGAAATAAAGATGTCAAAAAACACAAGCATTAAAGTTATACCACAATTAACCGTGTTCTGGGACAAGAACATTACACTAAGTATAATAGCCATGCTCTCAAGAAGGTGCATAAACTGAGAAGGTGAAGACTCAACATAAAAGTAAAAGAAAGGCCCTTTGCAGAGGGAAGTAGGGATTAACTCATGTGCTAGAGCTTTAAAAAAAAGGTATTGAAAACATTTTTTTAGAGAGGTGTACATATGTTTATGTCAACGAATGGTAAACAGAAAATGCAGTATGTCACAAGACAACTAGACTTCACAAGAGCGGCTCCCATTGAAGGACGCAACTGGTGTAGAAGGTCATCCCTCTTTCTCTTTTGTTTACACAATTATGTTTTGACTGATAAATCAGGGGCAAAAATAAATGAAGAGAATTTGTTTGTATTAATTTGGGATGGGCACCCCGCTGCCGGCTCTTCTATCATTTGGATAAGTGGATGGAGCCACCAGTCGAAGGTGTGAAATCCAATCAACAAGCAAGATAAATATTCTCTATTTACGTCCTCATGAGCTAAAACAGGGGCACAAAACCGGAATAATTTTTCGAAGGTTTTAAAGGTAGCACATGATAAATTTACTTGGAGTGGCAGTTAAACACCACATATATAGGTAGGTATGGTGGACACATTTTTGGCAAACTTTGGTTTTTGAAGTTGGATGTATGAGTAGAACACATACTCAGTACAGGTGAAGGCTAGGAATAGAAGGGGAGTGACAATCAAGAGAGCATCAACTGTCATAATCATGCTTGCGACAAAACAAAATTAACATGGGCATAAAATACAAATACTTTGAGGCAAAATAAATCATTGAGGCTTAATTGACTTTTTGTTTTCAGTCTTATGCATGCGTGAGCATGTGCCAAGTCGATTCAAGCGAAACAATCAGAGGGGGATACCACAATGCCATACCCTTCTATGAATACAACTATGCAAGCAAACATTTATACGACATTCTATCTTATATTAATAAGTTGGAACTAAACATGAGAGATCATGACCTACTAAGCATCAATTAAATAACCTACACCTTACACGAACAAACTAAGCGTGTTCACATGGATGAGCATATGTACAAAAATGAAACAAATAGAGTTCATACCAGCCTCTCACCACAACTTAAATTGTCGTAAATCATCATCACTGCTCTTCACTCGTGTGGATTGAATAATATAGAATGATAACCAAGCTCCAATGGAGACATGGGAGTCCGGTGAACTCTACAAAAAAACTTTACAAAACCAAAGAAGAACAACAAATATTTTTGGGTTTACGAATTTAAGACATGAACAGAAGAAACAAGCAAATAAAGAAAACTATTTTTGGACTTTTGAATATTAAACCGAAACGAGAAAGTAAAGCAAAACAACAAAAGAAACTAAAGAAGCAAATAAACAGAAACAACATAAATATTTTCTGGTCTTTTTGTGTTTTGGAAAGCAAGAGCAAAACAATAAAAACAAAAAGAAGCGAAAGAAAACCAAAACAAACGAAAATATTGATATACAAAGAACCGACATAAAACGATATATAGATGAGTGTGTGATGTTAGTGTACCTCCCCCAAGCTTAGGGTTTTGGCCTAAGTGGAGATCAATCATGGCGCGAGAAATATCCCCACTGTGGTGGGTCGTCCCTAGAATGGTCGTACTCGGGCAACCATGAAGAAGATGAAGCGACTGGCACATAATCATAACCGGGGTGCTGATAAGAAAATCCCGCAGTGTCGGAGGGCTGGACGAAATCACTATCGTCTCCCTCTCCAACGTCTTCAACATGCTGGGGGGTTGCTGCTCGATGTGTGCATCTAGCTCACTCTCAAAAAGTGACCATCCTTGCATGCTATCAAGGTTAAGCAAAAGAGATGCAGGCAAAAGTACAACTCTATCAGATTTAGTCACTCTCCACCTTGATTGTTTGGAGAAATTTATGTCATAATATAAATTGCGTAGGTTAGCATGAGTAGAGAGAAACTTATATTGAATCATGGAAATAACGTCCAACCTCTCTAAAATAAATTGAAGGTCTAGAGGATGTGGCTCCAAACCATGCAAGGATAGCAAACGAGAGGCAATAAGAACTCCACAAATTCCGCCCTTCTCACGGTTAAGTGAGAGACGGTAAGCAATTAAAGCACCAAAGTTATAAGACCTATCACATTTTAAAGCAGCTGAAAGAAGAGCTAGAAAAAACAGACAACTTGTTGGCAGTTTTTCTCGCTAGCACATATTTGGAAATAAAATAAGCCAAGTATCAAATGCTAGGGAGTAGAATTTATCGTATTTTACCATTCTCCCCCATGAAGCTTCTGTATTGGCAAATGTCCTCGTATAAATCCAACAGTGGTTTAGGCTGCCCTCTTATCTTCTCACATGAACCCCATTGTAGCACCTTGATAGTTGCACAAAAATATCTTAAAGGCAAGTCTACATCTTTGTTATAAATTTTAAAATGGACCATTGGGTTAGTTGAAGACCATCTAAAGTAAAAAATCCTGCACCACAAGCATGGTTAGTTTAACATATTGGGTAGGTTCATCCTCAATGAAGTGGTCCGGTCCTGCATTATGCACAAGAGTATGGAAGTCTTGCAAAATTCCCATCACACGCATGAATTCTTTGCATGGATAGATTTATTGAAACACTTTTTCTTCATGGTGCACATGCATGACCTCATGCAACTCCAACTCATGCTGGTTTAGTTGATGCACATTATGCTCCACCTCTAAATTTTTTAACAAACATCACAAAAATTGATTTCAAGCAACTATAAGGTGGAAACTAACTACTATAGGGACCTATAGGAGAGCTAAACATGCATCACAAATAAATTATTTCAACATAAATCAAGCATTCTAACTCAAATGAGTTGTCACCTACTGTACCAATACTCAAGAAATACTCCACTAAACAAAATTCTACTTGGGTAAACGGAGGGGTCACATACCGAAGAGCAAATGCACCAAATTTCAGCACAAATGATGGGCTGAGCAAAGAGATCGAAAAATCCCGAGGAAGAACATCAAGAACACGGGTTCCAGGAAATGTTTTGAGTTTGGGAGGTGAGAGCGGGAACTTTGGCAGGGAGAGAGTTAGTGGAGGGACAGGGGACCCACACCATACCTATGCGCCAAGAGGGGCAGGCCGCGCCAGCCCATGGTGTGCCTGATTGGTGGGTCTCCCTGGTGGCTTTCTGCCTCATTTTTATAGTAGAAATTTATTATATTTTTTTCTGGAATTTTCCGAGAAACTTTATTTTCGAGTTTTGTTTTTCCAGAATTTAATAATTAATTATAAACATGAAAAAAATATATGAAAAGGTGGAAAACAAAAAGCAAAACCAGTACTACAGAGGTTTTAAAACATTCTATTATGTAAATATCCAGTTAAAACAAAGGTGTAAGTGGTGAAAACAAAGTTATGGGTGGTGAAAACAAACATAGCATGGTGAAAACAAAAGAAATTACTACAAAAAACAAATGTATTGATGGTGAAAACAAAGGTATGGATGATGGAAACATGATTGTACTAATGTGGCAATGTGAAAACATAATGGGGAAGGTGAAAACATTGTCCTCTTCATTCAAAATCACTTTGTTAACAAGGTTGATCAAGTCTTGTTACCAGAATAATTTTTATATGAAGAAAAACTTTGCTCAACACTAAATAATTATGTTACCTACACCTTGATAGACATAGTCCCAATCATAATAATTTCATATCTTTTGGTGTTACTTGAATAGGACAGTAAAATTCTCCAATTTTTATTGTCTCAATATTTTCAATCGAATTTAAACCATATCTTCTATCAATCTTCTTGGGGAAAAAGAAAGTATGCTCTTTATCATTAACATTGAAAGTTACTTTTCCTTGGTTGCAATCAATAACAGCCCCTGCAGTGTTAAGACAAGAACTCCCAATAATAATAGACATATTACCATCTTTAGGCATTTCCAACACAACAAACTCAGTCAATATGAAACAACTAGTAGCAAGTTGAACAGGAACATTCTCACATATACCAACAGGAAAATTAGTGGATTTATCAGCCATTTGTAAATATATATCAGTAGGTATTAATTTTCCAAGAGAGAGTCTCTTATAAAGAGACAAAGGCATAACACTAACTCCAGCTCCAAAATCACATAAAGCAGTTCTAACATAATTGTTTTTAATGGAACAAGGAATAGTTTGAATACCAGGGTCTCCAAGTCTCTTTGGAACCTTACCATTAAAAGAGTAATTAGCAAGCATAGTGTAAATTTACTCATTATGAGTTTTCCTTTTGTTTTAGACAATATCTTTCATATATTTTGAATAAGGAGGCAGTTTAATATCATTAGTCAAAGGAATTTTCAAAAAAAAAAGGTTTCATCCACTCATAGAATTTATTATAATGTTCTTCTTCCTTAGATTTGTGTTTCTTATTAGGAAAGACATTGCTTTTTGTACCCAAGGCTCTCTTTATTTACCATGTTCATTGGCAATGAAATCCTCCTTAGTATACTTTACATTTTTTGTTTTGTTTTCAGGTTCAGCTACAACTTATTCTTTATCAGAAACATCACTTTTATCATTACCACTTTCAGTTTCTGCATCAGAAATAGATATACTATTAGGATCTTTAGTAGGTTCAGGAGATTCTACAGTAGTTTTATGTCTCTCTTTTTTCTTAGAAGGAGAACTATTATTTTATGTTGCTAAGAATCTTGTTCAATTCTTTTAGGGTGTCCTTTAGGATAGAAGGGATCTTGAGTAGAGATACCATTTCTTGTAATTAATTGGCAACATGTTTCTCTCTAGAAGCATTAGCTAGCATATCTTTTTGCACCTTAAAGTTGATCAATTTGAATTTAACAATAAGAAAATGTATAACAAGCATTTTAAGATCATTATAGATTTCAAATAATACCATGCAAATTATCAATAGCTCTAGAATTTTCCGTAAGTTGATTTTGCACCCTCGTATTAAAATTATCTCGCTTAACAAAATAATTATCAAATTCATCAAGGCATTGATCAGGTGGTTTAGAATAGGGAATATCTCTATTATCGAAGTATTGGAGAGTGTGTACGTAAAATGTTGGTGGATGAGGAATAGGCTTACATAATTCTTCTATAGGAGGTAAATTCTTCATATATTCAAATTTAATCCCTCTCTAAGAGATTTCTTGGACTCTTTCATCACTTCATCATTTAATTCAATCTCCCCTCTCTCAGTGTTGGTACTGGTGTTGCTCTGGTTGTTAAGGCTCATATAAATCACATTATTTTCGCTATTTTACAAAATTCCTCACTTCTATTTAGGAGTTATTTTCCTGAAAACACAACCAACACAACTATCCAGGTATGTCCTAGATTCAATAGTTAGTCCATTATAAAATATATCTAGGAGATCATTTTTACGTAGTGGATAACCAGGGCAAGCTCTTATTAAAGAACAAAATCTTGTCTAAGATTCAGGTAATTTATCTCCTTTAATTTTCTCAAAGTTAAAGATCTCTTGCACAGCAGCATGTTGAGCACTAGCAGGAAAATATTTCTGAAAGAAAGCATTAACCAAATCCATAGGACTAGTAATAGATCCAGGTGACAGATTGTTAAACCAAGTTTTAGCTTCATCTATTAAAGAAAATTTTGGTAACAAAATAAGTACGCACCTTAGTATCATCAGAAAATAAACTACTCAAAGATGAAAGCTCATTAATGTGATCCATAGCACATTTACTTTCAGTTCCACAAAAAGGTTCCTTCTCAACAATAGATATATAAGATAAGTCTAGAGAGAAATCATAATCCTTGTCTCTAATGTGTATGGGAGATGTGGCAAAACTTAGCACCAAGGGAAGATTTATATTTAACAGCATGTCTTGCAAGAAGGATCTTAAGAGCACTTGCACTAATAGTAGCCCGAGCTTCTATAATAAAGTCATCATTAAGTTCAATATAGGTTTCATCAAGATCATCAATAAACTTAGGTGAATTAACATGTGTACCAATATTTTCAACAGGAATTTCAGCATTTCCAATTTGTTTAGATTTAGCAATAGTAGCATCTAGGAAAGGACCTAGTAAACCAGCATCGTCAAGCATAGTAGAAGCATCATCAAAAGTATCAAAAGTGTGTGTAGCATGTGGTGGTGTAAGAAGCTTACTCATAACAGATGGCGAATCAAGAGCAACAGAGGTGTACCTCTCTTTGTAGTGGATGGTAATATAGGAACTTCTCCATCACGAGTCTTGCCCATGATGAAAGGCTTGCAGCGAACAATATCATGTCTATGCTCCCCAGCAATGGAGCCATAAAATAGTCTTGATGGCCCACAAGTATACGTGATCGCAACAATTTTCAAGGGAAGTAAAACCCAAATTATTGATTCGACACAAGGTGAGCTAAAGAATATTTATTAGCCTTAACAACTGAGTTGTAAATTCAGATGCACCTGAAATTAGACTTGCTCGCAACAATATATCAGTGGTAACAGTTCTATAGCAGCAACAGTAGTAAAATAACAGCAGGAATAAAATAGTAACAGAAGTAGCAATCGCGGAAAACAGTAGGATAGGAGTACCGTAGGCATAGAGGGAATGGACAACGGGCGTTGCATGGATAACAAGGGTCATGTAATAATAACAACATGGTCATTGCAGATAATAATAATAATAATAAAGCATCCAAGTTCCAGGTTAACAATATGCATGTGTTCCAATATAGTCATATGTGCTCGCAATGAGAAACATGCACATTATCTTTTGTCCTACCAGCCCGTGGCAGCGGGGCCTCTAGGAAAACTACTGGTAATTAAGGTGCTCCTTTTAATAAAGCACCGGAGCAAAGCATTAACACTCCGTGAACACATGTGATCCTCACATCAAATCCATCCCCTCCGGTTGTCCCAATTGAGGTCACTTTGGGGCCTCGGGTTCCGGACAATGACATGTGTAAACAACTTGCAGATATGATAAAAAAAAATTATACTCATGAAAAAAATAACATGTTAAGATATGAGATCATGGCACTCGGGCCCTAGTGACAAGCATTAAGCATAACAAGTTGCAACAAAGGTAGAAAACACTAAGAACGGATACTAGGCACTATGCCCTAACAATCTGGCATTATTACACGATCAATCTCATCTAATTCCTTCCATCCCTCTCAGTCTACAGTAGGGTTTATTCACACATGGACGGGGGAATCATGGATGGTTGATGGAGAAGGAGTGGCGGTGTCGATGGCGATGATCTCCGTCGAATCCCCGTTCCGGCAGGTGCTGCTATGGATGGCGAACGTTGAGGGAGGTAGTCTTCTTATGTATGTTTGTTTGGTCCCTGGCAACGGCGCCAGAAATTCTTTGCTACGCCTTGATGGTGCCTTGACAGGGAGACTTCTTGATGATGATGAATTTTAAGTCCCCGGCAACAGCGCCAGAAATTCTTTGCTATGGATGGCGTGTTGGAAACCCTAAGAGGAGGGTGTGATCAGTATAGCGGTAAGAATTCCCTCAGTTAAGAACCAAGGTTATCAATCCAGTAGGAGAAATATGATCTTTGGAAGGTTGATGCCACTGACGGTGGTGATGGCGCCTCACCACTGTCAGCAACAACGCGGAACCTGCACACAACACAACCAAAATACTTTGTCCCAATGGTACAGTGAGGTTGTCAATCTCCACCGGTCTTGACGGAAACAAAGATTAGACGTATAGTGTGGAAAATTGTGTATGCTTGCAGTAAATAAAGAAATAAGGGAATTGTAGTGGTTTGTTTAACAGTGTAGGAAAATGGACTGGGGTTCATAGGTTCACTAGTGGTGTCTCTCCATAAAATATAGCATACTGGGTGAACAAATTACAGCTGGGCAATTGACAAAATAGAGGTTGCACCGTAGTGCACATTCATGACATGATGACTACTATGATATTTAGAGCAGGCATTACAACAATATGAATAAACAATAATCCAACTGCAACTATGACTAATAATCCACCCTCAGGTTATCATCCGAACCCATTAAGGTATTAAGTTGCAAGCAACAGATAATCGCATTAAGAAATGTGTGTAATGTAAGCCATGATTGTGCACGCAGGCACTCACACCGCTGTTTTCTCCCTAGTGGCAACAACACATCCTCCCCGTCACGTTTGTGTCACTCGAGCACATGCAAAAAGGAGGCATGAACCCAACTATAGAGCATAAATACTCCCTCTTGGAGTCACTAGAAAATACTTGGAAAGAGTAACCACTAGCAACGGAAAGCATGCAAGATCAGAAATAACATATGCAATGAAGACTATAACCAACTTGACATAAGTTCAATATTCATCGGATCCCAGCAAACACAGTACATAGAATTACATAAGAACAATCAATATCATGTTAGGCAGCTCACGAGATCTAAACATTCAGGCATAGGAGGAGAGGACAGCCATCTAGCTACTGCTATGGACCCGTAGTCCAAGGATGAACTACTCACGCATCACTCCGGAAGCAGGCATGGTGATGAAGAGGCCTCCGGTGATGATATCATCTCTAGCAGGGTGCCGAGAGACAGCTTCAGAACCCTCTGATCGGGTTGACGATGACGGCGGATGCGGAACTCTTCGGGGATTTTTTATCAGGTCCGTAGGGTTTTCCTTCAAAGGGGAATAAATAGGCGAAAGGGCGACGTCGGTGAGCAACCAGGGTGGCCTCACCACCCCCATGCGCAGCCAAGGGGGCCGCGCCTGGCTATGGTGAGGGGCCCCTGGTGCCCGTCTTCGACTCCTCTTCGGACTTCTGGATGCTTCCGGGGAAAATAGGAACTTCAGGATTCGTGGGGTCCAATTCCAAGAATATTTCCAAAACAACTTTTCTAAAATAAAAAACAGCAGAAAACAGGGAACTGGCACTTGGCATCTTGTTAATATGTTAGTCGGAAAACGTGTAAAAATGCTATAAAGAAGGGAGAAAACATGTAGCAATTAGCATAATATCAACATGGAACATCTGAAATTATAGAGACGTTGAAGACGTATCAAGCATCCCCAAGCTTAGTTCCTAATCGTCCTCGAGTAGGTAAACGATAAAACAAAATAATTTCTGAGGTGACATGCTACCACACAATCTTGATCATAATATGTAAAGCAGAGCATGTAAACTAGGATCAAATGAACTAAAGCTTTGATCTATATTTGATATCAACAAGTAACGCATAAACAAATAATAATAAAGAAGCAAAACTTTTAATGAATCAATACTAAAAGACTATCAACCGTGCAAATTTTATTAGAGATGATTTAAGCTTTCAAGAATAACAATATCATGCACGTCAAACGATCTTCACAACCCCTGTTAGGATCAAGTCAAGCTTTCCACATGATGCAATGCTTGAATCTTAAACTATTTGAGCACTAAAAACAAGCAAGTGTTCTGCGTTGGTCCCTGGCACCGGGATGTTATGGAAAAGAGAACATTATGGGGGCTTGGAATGTCAATGGAAGAAAGGCTCACAAAGCTGAAAGTTGTTATTAGACAAGAGAAAGTCTTACAACCGAAGCTATGCAAGGAGTAGGGATTGCCACATAATGGATGCACATAGAGCTATAAGTGTATGAAAGCTCTCCAATGGAACTAGTGGGGGTGCATCCAACTTGCTTGCTCACGAAGACCTAGAGCTCATTTGAGGGGCTCGTCATTGGAATATACAAGCTAAGTTCTATAATGTAAAATTCCCCACATAGCTATGAATGAATGATAATATGAAAACTTTCTCCAAAACTGAAGTATTGGTGCTAAACATGAAGCACAAGTGTGGTATAAAGGATAGTTATGCGCCCCCTCTCTCTTTATTTTTTCTTTGGGTCTTTTTATTGGGGCTTTTTCATTTTTTTTTTATATATCTTCACCGGTAGGGGCAACATCCTATATTACAATGAATCATCACACTTTTAGTAACTCATAATGGAATATCTCTGATGTATCCAACTGCATGGTCGTGCCAGTGTAGCAGTATGCATTAATAACCATGAAGTTCATGTCAAGTAACATGATGGAGGTGGATGTTGTGCATCAATATATCACGGAATGGCTATGGGCATGCCATGATAGGTAGGTATGGTGGATGTTTTTAGGAAGAATGTATGGGCTTATGTGTAGGATAACAAAGTTCTCCCACGAGATTTGGATGCACTGGCGAAGTTTGCACCAACTCTCAATGTGAGAAAGGGCAATGCACAGTACCGAAGAGGCTAGCAAATATGGATGGTGGAAGTGCCAGGAACCACATCATAGACTCACGAGTTAAAAGGTTGCAGAAAGCATAGAATCTTTACAAGGCACAATGAAAATCACTCCAAGAGGGTCCGTGGCAGTGAAAGTCACTGTTAGCTACCACGAAAAGCGCGTAACAAATGCCCGATCAGAAATGTATCACTCGTAGCAATCATATACCATTGTTTCTATCAGCTGGTAATTTAAGTGTGGCACAGTTTCACGTTTCTTAGATCAACCATTAAAATTTTATACTTACTAGTCCTTCTCGTTTATCCATTAAGAAAATTAATATCTCAAAATAACAGCAGTGATTCAAGTGAAGAAGTTTAGTGATCTACAAGACCATGCGAATTTTTCCACTATACCAACTATCACATAAGCATTTCTATTCCCAACCAAGCACATGTATGAGACAAAAAAAACTCTCTCTAAGAATATAGCAATGAAAACTAAAGAGTACTAACAGCTCTAAATAAGAGATGAATGCAAAACAGGAGCTAAATAAATGGAGCAACCAGACATAGATTAAGAATACAAAGTATTCCCATGAAAAATCGATCGTGTCACTCTCCAATAAAAGAATGCTGGGGTACAACTAATATTATTGCAAAATAAAAATAAACTGAAAGCAAAAATAAAAGACGCTCCAACTAAAACACATAAGATGTGACTGAATAAAAATATAGTTTCACTAGAAGTGAACTGATAATTTGTCGATGAAGAAGGGGATGCCTTGGGCATCCCCAAGCTTAGTGCTTGAGTATTCTTGTAATTTTCTGGGATATACCACTTGTTCATCCCCAATCTTAGGCTTCACTCTTCTTGATCACGTCATATCATCCTGTTCTCTTGACACTTGAAAACTTCCTTCACACCAAACTTCTCACAATCTTCACTGGCAACGTTAGTGCAATCGAAATAATAAATTCACATGGTTCGGTTTAAACACAATCCTAACACTCATAAATTATCTACTCTCACAACTTTTTTCAAAACTCCTTTTCTCAAAAGAACACCAAAAGAAAGAGATTAAGATGCAAATGCAATTATTTGCAGAAATCTGTCAAAATACGACAACAGGTAAAGATGATTTTTTTTAGAAAATCTTATGTTGCGCAAATCAAAAAGTGTTCAACTAAGCAAAGTTGCGCTTATATCCCAGGATTACGCACACACAAAAACTCAGGTCATTTTGAATTTTCTGTGATTTTATACGAATTTAACGGTGGATAACAGAAATCTGTTTCCTGCGCAGAAATCCGAAATATAGTCTCAACTTTCCATTAGAGGCTTTACTTGGCTCAACAAAGACACAAAATAAAAGATACATCAGGGTTGCTAAGGAAATATACAACACCCAGGTGCAAAGCACACAGAAAGAAACGACGGAAATGAGTTGAAAATGGAGAAATAAAACAGGTTGTCTCCCGGTAGCGCTTTTCTTTAACGCCTTTCAGCTACGCATAGAAAGCAAATCAAGTATTTTCAAGTGAGTAAGCATCAACATCATAACTTTATCTAATAATAGATTCAAAATATAGCTTCATTATCTTTCTAGGAAAGTGTTTCATACATTTCTTGAGTGGGAATTGATACTTAATACTCCATCTTTCATATCAATAACAACACCAATAGTTCTAAGAAAAGGTCTTCCCAAAACAATAGGACAAGAAGCATTGCATTCAATGTTCATAACAAAAAAAATCAAAAAGGACAAGGTTATTGTTAAACATAATAATAACATCGTTAACTCTACCAAAAGGTTTCTTCTTAGCATTATCAGCAACATGAACATTAAAATAACAGTGTTTTCAACGGTGGTAGATCAAGCATACCATAAAGATTTTGAGGAAAACAGAGATACTAGCACCAAGATCACACAAAGCATTGAAATCAAAATCATTTAATTTTATCTTAATAATGGGCTCCCAAAAATCATCTAATTTCCTAGGGATAGATGTTTCAAGTTTCATCTTTTCTTCTCTAACTTTCATGAGAGCATTGGTAATATGTTTAGTAAATGCCATATTCATGGCACTAGCATTGGGACTTCTAGCAAGATTTTTAGAAACATAATAACTTCAGAGATATTGCAATCATCAAAATCAAAATTATTATCATCAAAAGTAATTGGACCTTTATCTCCAACATCTCTAAATTTTTTAGCTTTTTTATCAGAAGCAATTTCATAATTTGAGGCAATTTAGCACGTTTCACCTAAGGGGTGGATACTTTGTTAACACTAACTACTTTACCATTGATAGTAGGAGGTTTACTAGCACTTGGAGCTTCAGTTTTACTAGTCGTGGTGATAGTGCAAACTCTAGCAATATTATTCTTTTTAGCCAATTCATCTTCTCTCTCGCACGTAGCACGCAATTCAGCCATCAACCTAACATTATTATCAATTTGAACTTGGATGGCATTCAAAGTTTTACTTTCTTTAACATCACGTGGCAAAACTTTCAGTTTTAGAAAATCACATCAATAGCTAGGCTATCTACTTTAGAGGCAAGAACTTCTATTTTACCAAGCTTTTCCTCAACATATTTATTAAAAGCAGTTTGTGTGCTAATAAATTCCCTAAGCATGTTTTCAAGATTAGAGATAGAGATTTTTTTTATTATTGTAGGAATTTACATAAGAATTACCATAACCATTATTAGGGGGATAGGGCTTATAATTGTTTCCACCAAAAGTATTTTTATAAGCATTGTTGTTAAAATTATTATTTCTAATAAAGTTCACATCAACATGCTCTTCTTGAGCAACCAAAAAGGCTAAAGGAACATTATTTGGATAAACTTGAGCTTTACCATTAACAAGCATAGACATAATAGCAATCAAGCCTTTCACTCAATGAGGAGGTTTCCTCAACATAATTTACCTTCTTACCTTGTTGATCCCTCTCAGTGTGCCACTTTGAATAATTTATCATCATATCATCAAGAAGCTTTGTTGCATTGCCCAAAGTGATGGACATAAAGGTACCTCTAGCAGCTGAATCCAATAGGTTCCTTGAGGAGATATTTAGTCCGGCATAAAAGGTTTGTATAATCATCCAAGTAGTTAGTCCATGAGTGGAACAATTCTTCACCATAGTTTTCATTCTTTCTCAAGCTTTAGCAATATTTTCATTATAAAATTGTTTAAAATTCATTATGTCACTTCTCAGGGATATAATCTTAGCAGGAGGATAATATTTTCCAACGAAAGCATCTTTACACTTAGTACAAGAATCAATACTATTTCTAGGCAAAGATAGCAACCATTCTTTTGCTCTTCCTCTCAAAGATAAAGGTAATAATTTCAGTTTAATAATATCTCCATCCACATCTTAATATTTTTGCATCTCACATAGTTCAAAAAAATTATAAAGGTGAGCAGCAACATCATCAGTACTAACACCAGAAAATTTCTCTTTCATAACAAGATTCAATAAAGCCGGTTTAATTTCATAGAAAGCAGCAGTAGGAGCAGGTGGAGCAATAGGTGTGCAAATAAAATCATTGTTGTTTGTGCTAGTGAAGTCACACAACTTAGTATTCTCAGAGGAACTAATTTTAGCAAAATAAAATCAAGAAAATAAATAACAGCTATAGAGTAAACTATTTTCTTGTGTGTTTTTTATATAAGAAGCGAAACATGACAAAAAGTAAAATCAACAAAATAAACAAAATAAAGACGTTGAGAGTGAGAGACTCCCGTTGCTAGAAGACTTCTTTCTCCCCGGGAACGGCGCATGAAATTCTTGCTGTTATGGATGTCGACTGTTGCGGGAGGAACTCTTCTTATGTATGTTTGTTTGGTTCCCCGCAACAGCGCCAAAAATTCTTTGCTATTCCTTGATGGTGCCTTGAAGGGGAGACTTCTCGATGATGATGAATTTTAAGTCCCCGTCAACAGCTCCAGAAATTCTTGATGCTATGGATGGTGTGTTGGGAACCCCAAGAGGAGGGTGTGATGAGTGCAGAGGTAAGAATTTCCCTCAGTTAAGAACCAAGGTTATCAATCCAATAGGAGAAAGAGGATATTCGGAAGGTTGATGCCACTGACGGTGGTGATGGCGCCTCACCGGTGTCAGCAACACCGCGAAACCTGTACAAAACACAGCCAAAATACTTTGTCCCAACGGTATAGTGAGGTTGTCAATATCACCGGTCTAGCTGAATACAAAGATTAGACGTATAGTATGGAAAATGGTGTATGCTTGCAGTAAGTAAAGAAAGCAGGGAAATGTAGTGGTTTGTTTAATAGTGTAGGAAAATGCACCGGGGTTCATAGGTTCACTAGTGGTGTCTCTCCATAAAAGATAGCATGCTGGGTGAACAAATAACAACTGGGAAATTGACAAATAGAGGTTGCACCGTAGTGCACATTCATGACATGATGACTACTATGATATTTAGTGCGGGCATTACAACAATATACATAGACTGTAATCCAACTGCATCTATGACTAATAATCCACCCTCAGGTTATCATCCGAACCCCCTTAGGTATTAAGTGTCAAGAAACAGATAATCACATTAATCAATGTGTGTAATGTAAGCAATGATTGTGCATGCAGGCACACACACCGCTGTTTTCTCCCTAATAGCAACAACACATCCTCCCCCGTCACATTTCTATCACTCGAGCACGGGCGAAAAGGAGGCATGAACCCAACTATCGAGCATAAATACCCCCTCTTGGAGTCACTAGCAACTACTTGGCCAGAGCAACCACTAGCAACGGAAAGCAGGCAAGATCACAAATAACATATGCAAAAAAGACTATAATCAACTTAGCATAAGTTCAATATTCATCGGATGTCAGGAAACACAACACATAGAATTACATAAGAACAATCTCGATCATGTTAGGCAGCTCACGAGATCTAAACATTGAGGAATAGGAGGAGAAGACAACCATCTAGCTACTGCTATGGACCCGTAGTCCAAGGATGAATTACTCACGTATCACTCCGGAGGCAGGCATGGTGATGAAGAGGCCTCCGGTGATGATCTCCTCTCCGCGGGTGCCGAGAGACAGTTTTAGAACCTCCTGATCTAGGTTTGACGACGATGGCGGCTGTGGAACTTTTCAGGGATTTTTTATCAGGTCTGTAGGGTTTTCCTTCAAAGGGGAATAAATAGGCGAAAGGGAGACGTCGATGGGCCACCAGGGTGGCCTCATCACCCCTAGGCGCGGCCAAGGGGGCCGCACCTGGCTATGGTGAGGCCCCACTGGTGCCCGTCTTCGACTCCTCTTAGGACTTCTGGATGCGTCCGGGGAAATAGGAACTTCGGGATTTGTGGGGTCCAATTCCGAGATTATTTCCAGAAATACTTTTCTGAAATAAAAAACAGCAGAAAACAGAGAACTGACACTTGGCATCTTGTTAATAGGTTAGTCTCGGAAAACTTGTAAAATGCTATAAAGAAGGGAGAAAACATGTAGCAATTGGCATAATATCAACATGGAACATCATAAATTATAGATACGTTGGAGACGTATCAACAGGGTGCTAGAACAGGAACTTCTGAAACCCGAATCGAGTTCCGGGGTGCCGGCGGTGCTCTATTATGTTTCTGTGGAATATGACAAACCCCCTCGCGTTTTAGGTTTACGAGGAATAAGTAGTCGAAAAGGGAGCCCGAGTGGGTGCCTGAGGGTCCCACACTACCAGGTGGCATGACCTAGACGGCGCCCAGGGGTGCTCTGGCCCCCTCCTGGTCCCTCTCCGGGTATCCTTCTAGCTCCCTGGGTCTTCTAGTGATATAAGCTCAATGGGGTATTTTCTCGGCATTTTCTCGAAAGTTGATTTTTCTAAATAAAAACTAGACACCAAAGTAATTCTGCTGAAAACAACGTTAGTCCGTGTTAGTGGTATCCAAAAATCACAAGTTTAGAGGAAAACAATAAGAAGAGTGTTCGGAAAAGGTGATACGTTTTGGACGTATCAGCGGGGCGCACTACCTGTTCAGCGGGAACGTGGAACTTACACAACACAATCAAATCACTTTACCCCCAATAAAGCAGCGAGATTGTCAGTCTCACCGGTTTTGCTAAAAACAAAGAGGTTAAACATATGGTGTGGATAAAAGTAGGAATACAATAGTAATAGTGTGAAAACAGTAATTGCAGTGGTTGTATTAACAGTATGAGGAAAATGGACCGGGGTCCACAGTTCACTAGTGGTGTCTCCATAAAAGATAGATAGCATGTGTGGTGAACAAATTACAGTTGGGAAATTGAGAGATATTAAGACATCCATGACATGATGATTCTATGAGATTCATGCGGGCATTACAACAATACTCATAGACCGTTATCCAACTGCATCTATGACTAATAGTCCACCTTGAGAATGTCATCCGAGCAAACCTTGGGTATCAAGTTTCAAGCAAACAGATAATTGCATTAAGAAAAGTGTGTAATTTAAACAATAAACATCATTGTTTTTTTTTCCTAATGGAAACATCACATCCCCCATTTTTCATGTTTCCGTCACTCGGGTACAAATGCAAGAGATGCATGAACCCACTATCGAGCATAAATACTCCCTCTTGGAGTCACTAGCATCTACTTGGCCAGAGCATCTACTAACAACGGAGAGCATGCATGATCATACATAACATACACATGAATAAAACATGATAGATTGATAATCACGAGACATAGCATTCAATATTCATCGAATCCTAGCAAACACAACATGTAGCATTACAATAAGATGATCTTGATCATGTATGGAAGCTAACAAGATCTAAACATGAGGCATAAAGAGGATAGAACAACCATCTAGCTACTGCTATGGACCCGTAGTCCAAGGATGAAGTACTCACGCATCATTCTGAAGGCGGGCATGGTGGTGTAGAGCCCTCTGGTGATGATTTCCCCTCCCGTCAGGGTGCCGGGGAGAGCTCCAGAACCCTCCCAAACTAGGGTTGACGATGACAGTGGTTGTGGGTGTTTTTAATGGAAAAGGCTTATGTTTTTAGGGTTAACCTCCCAAGAGGTATAAATAGGCGAGAGCGCAACATCGGTGGGCGGCCAGGTGGTCCACACCACCCTGGGCACGGCTAAGGGAGGGGGGCGCCACCCTATGGTGTGGGGCCCCTGTGGCCCCTTTCCCCACGCCGTGTGTGCAATAGATTTCTAAGACCTTCGACCTTCGAATCGTCCAATTCTGAGAATATTTCCAGAAGAACTTTTCTGAAACTAAAAACAGCAGAAAATAGGAACGGTATCTATGGCATCTTATCAATAGGTTAGTCCCAGAAAATCGATAAAAATGGCATAAAGTTCATAGCAAACATGTAGCATATAGCATGAAAACAACATGGAACATCAGAAATTATGGATATGTTTATGACGTATCAGTCCACTGTCATCTTTTAGGTTTCAATTTCTTCTCTAGAAAATCCACCTTCTTCTTCAGATCCTCAACCTCGGCTTTATCCTCAGTTGTAGTCCTCCTCTCCTTTCTCGACGACTTGGCATCTGATGCGTAGTACTCGGCTACCTTCATTTTTAGTCCAAAGCCGGACATACAACCAGCTGACGACGGTGGCTCCTCCGACGGCCTTTTCTTGTATGCGTTCACCGCCCTAATGAAAGGGTGTCCCACTGTTCCGTCGAACCTTCGGACGACGGGCCATCCATACTAGCCTTCTGCTACTCATCCTCCTTCAGACAAGAGGAAAATAAGGTGAACCCATTTGGATTCATTATCTAATTAGATCAATGCAATATAGACTTGAGATATATACATATATATATATATATTATATCGTTACCAATAATTCTTAAAAACCCTTTACGGACTAGTCTTTCATCACGAATTTCCTCGTCTTCCAGTCTAAGAATTAGTGGGACGGACAAAGTTCCTAACCTGTAAATCCGTGATTTTGTGCCAGAGGTTCTCTTTTCCGAGACGTTCAATCTCGTGGTCCTCCTTATCCCAAACGGGTTGTTTTCTTCGGTAACCGCCGCTTCCGCAATGTTGGACCCCTATGTTCTGGTCCCTCATTTTCCTCCCCCATTCGGTCCATTTTTTACACTCCACCGTGTTTACGTACGACTTCAGTATGTCTAAGTCTTCTTTCTCGAGCGTCAGCTCTTTGAGACTTATCTCCCTGGGTGGTTCTCCCATCCTTTATATAGGAGGTTGGGTCTCAAATCCTTACATGGATAGGTTTATAAACCCTAACCCTATTCGGTAGTTGGTCCAATCCTTGTCCCACAAGTCTTGTGGGTGGGACGCAGTTGGGCCTTCTGGAAGGTCAGGGTGGCCCCTTCCGTTGGGCCTTTATGTTTATCCTAGACTAGATGGGCATGTAGGGAGACCCGGGAGGCATCCCCACGTCATTCGGGGGCTACTAGCGTGGGGATGACAAAGGGACCCCCCACTATGGGCCTACCAGGTGCGGCCCACCAGCTTGTACACCAGAAGAATCCTCAGGTGACATGGCCTGAGCCCACAACGGGCCCAAGTCAAAGACCGTGCAAGAGAAGACTTGCCAAAGAGGTTAGGGTAGATCGGAACCGACTCGAAAACGAGTCCTACTCATGTACAAACTTTTGAGACTCACCCCCTATATAACGGTTGGGAGGGGGCGTAGCAATGACACAAAACCCTCGTTCAGAACAAATGCCAGATCTAATCCGTGTGGCACCTTGTACTCTGTTTTCACCTTACCGGAATAAACACCAGGCATGCACCAACCCGTCGAATGGAGTAGTCCACCGCCGCCTTTTCTCTACAAAGCCCCATGTCCCTCACCAAGGGGATTGTTGAGGTCACATCCTCTTCAGGACCCCTGCTACATCAAGCAGAAATACCTATAGGTTATGGTGAACGAGGGACTGATGTCGACAAAGGAAGACTGCGGCTGGAGATCCATAGAGGGAGAAAAGGATCCCAAGCCCCAAGGCGACGAACGGGCAATGCTCGTATCCTCCTTCATTAGTAAAAATACATCCCTCCATAGTTTCATGTAAGTTGACATGAGCTTTTGAATTCGGCTAGCCATGCTTTGTGTGAGAAAAAGGCGGGGAGGAGCGTTAACCATAAAATGAGGCTAACGGAAACTGCTCTCAAAACTCTAATAACTAAATCATAAATGGAACATAATTAACTAATTTGTAGCCATTGGTTGACATAAATAAACACCTCCCAAAATCATTTTGTTCCCGATTTTAAAACTTTACAAAGCTTTGGTGCATGTTAATCGTTGCTTCCCTTTGCGAAGGGCATATCCATTACTTTTATGTTGAGTTTTTAACACTTGTTTTTATATTGAGTTTTATGATTTATTTAGACTAAACTATTAATAGTTGCAAAAGTGCGCTATTTTTTTCTTTACACTTTAATTTGTTGAAATTACTTGAAAATTGGCAAAAGTCTTATTTGCCCCGACTAGACGTGTCACCGTCAAAACGCAACTACGTCACTAGTTATAAGGAATTGTGGCTTTCTTCCTAATCCAGATCTTAGATGGCTCGCTGAAATTGTTTTTGTTTCCCATTGCCGTAGCGTAGCTGGTTTCGACGTGGGCATTGAATTATAGCATCGAGGTTCACTCGCGACACACCCTTGACGAGTAAAGACGACCTCAATTTGTCTAACAAATTTATATGTAATTTTATTTCCATGGGTGGTTCTCTATGAGTGAGTTGACCTTTAGTATACAACCTTGGGCTTCTTTGCCATAAAATAAGAGCTGCTCTTATTTCTTGGAAATCATAAGAAAAAGGAAAACTTCTGCAAGGGTCCAACTAGCAATCTCTTGTTGCACCAAGTGTCGTGTTCTGTTTTCTGAGCGTTCTATGCGCGTCATGTGTCAACTCTTCTTTCCATGTGGTTCCTGGGGGTGGTTGCATCTGCGACAACACGAGAGAGTTTTAGTGTGATTTTCTCTTTCCCACGTATATGTGTATTATGATTCGGATTCGTTTGTTTAAATTATAAACCGTTTTATATTTGGCATCACTAAGCTAAGATCTTCAAAACTAGATCTCATATTAATAGGTTTCAAGAAACTTCTTTTGCTCGTACTTTATACGGTCAGTTTGCCCCCCCCCCCCCCGATGATGATTAACATCTTTGGCCCCCCCTCGAGTTTAATTCCTGGTTCCACCAGTGGATGTGCATCCAGTAGGAATTAACTAAAGATTTAAGCCCGGTGTTCATCGCGACTTCTCAGGCCATCACCATTTTGCGATGTCACTGCCATGCGGGCCCATGGATTAGGTCGGTTTAGTCAAAGCGGTGCGGTCGTCCATCTTTCCCATGCCTTCACTACCGAAAAAAGGATCGAGCCAGTCATTGTGGTCGGCGCCCTCCTTCTCTTGTCTTCTTCCTCCTTGCGACTCACCTATCCCTGGTGTCGAGACATCGTAGTAGAATTCATAGACAGGGGTGCCCTGAGACTACCGATAGAGAGGTGGGGGCACGTGATCGTATGATGAGCAATGACACAGGGTTTTACCCAGGTTTGGTACGTCCCAACTGGGCGGCATTCCTACTCCTACAATCTCACTATTCAGGACTAAAGACTGAGGTATACAGAGTACAACGTGAGGTTAGGTTTAGCTACTCGACAAGGATCAACCTCTCGGCGAGTTAGCCTCTAGCTTTTTGTCTATCTTTCTTATCTCCCACCCGGCTTTATATAATAGCCGGGTTAGGGCTTACAGAAGAAGAGACCTAGAAGACTACGGTATGTGCTAACTTGGAAAGCAAGGAATCCGCCTTCTACTCCAAGCCGTACCACGTGGGCCATGGTTCGGGTTTTTCTAGAATCCCGCTTCCTTGCGTCAGCTTACTAGGCCGCCCAATGGACCATGATCCATTACCATTATGGCCACCCTGGCAATCCAGCACTTTAGAGTACCATCTGATATACCCCTAATTGGTATATATCCGACAGTAGCCCCCAAGAAGGATTAAGACTTCAATTCGCCGTCTTTCGTCAAATCTACATTCTTTCAGAGAAATACTGGCTTTCTTTCTTGATTCTTACTTTCCTTCAAATAATGCTATAACGCGAAACTCGGATTTTGGAAAATCTGGCTTTTCTTCCACGAGCCTTCGTGGAGAAGGAACTTCTTACGTCAGTGCTCAAATCATGCTGATGTCATGGACGTTTGGGTTTCGAGTGTGAAACCCTGAAACGTATCTCTGACAGATTCTCGCGGGAAACGAGGAGATAGCAATAATCACCTGTCGATTCATTTCCCGAAATTTCCAGTGAGTGACAGCGTTGATCATCCAACCGTCAAAAGAGCCGTTAACACGTATCGTGATGGATTTCCGGCTATAAATAGTCTGCTTCATCCCCTCCGGCAAACCTTACACTCCCTGTCATCTTCAAGCCCTAAGCGCAAAGCCCCCGAGCCACAGTGAGAGCAGAGCAAATGCCCGAGCCCACGCACACGACCGCGCCGTTCCCGGACCTCGTCAGAGAGCATGGAATCCTCATCGCGCCGCCCGGAAATGGAGTCCCCATGCGCTTCCCCGGACCGCTCCGTCGCTGCCGAGATAGAAGAAATAATCAACACCATGAATTCCATGGTGGATTCACCCATCCGCACCACAGGCGACGAGCCGGAGAAAACTTCCGGTGGCCAGGCCCGCGAGGATCCACCTCTTGTGGCCGCGAACCTGGTCGCGTCGTCTTCCGCGCCTTCTTCGCCTCTCGCTCCCGAAAGAGCGGAGGAGAAAATTCTTATCATCGAAGAAGAGCTTGCCACTGCGTCCGCCGCCGCCTGAGCCGAGGACGAGGACGAGAGTGCCGGCAACTGGAGCCGGTGCAACATTCCCCCCTTGCTACTTCCGACAATGGAGAAGGAGGGAATGATTACAATAGGCAAATAGCGGTGCGAGGAGGAAGAGTCCGAGCCCTTTCCTAAGGCCGGAGAACGGGTTCTTCTCATATCTCATATCTTACGAGGTATGGGATTTTCGCCGTCCGCCTTCTTCCTCCAGGTACTTAACCACTATCACATCCAACCCCACAATTTGCCACCCAACTCCATCCTCTACTTAGCCGGATTTTAGGCTCTTTTTTAAGGGTACCTAGGTTTAGCTCCTAGGTTAGATTTCTGGCAATATTGCTTTGGGGTTAAGCGAAACCCTTACGAGGGCGCACTCCCGACTTGCGGGACCATTTCCTTTACCCTGCATAGATTCAGGGAGGATTAGTTCCCCAAGATCAAAACCTCGGAATCTGTCAAATTTTGGACGGGTTCCTTCTTCTATCATCCAGACGTTCCTTTTCCCGGAAAATCCACTAGGATTCCACCTTTCGCCAATACCGCTGCCATCCCCCAAGAAAACTGGGGAACAGAAGCAGTGCAGTCCCTGCCGCCGGATCTTCTTAGGATTAAGCGGCGCATCGCAAAGCTCGTCACCTCCGATCCACCTCTGACCGGCATGGATACAGTTCTATGCTGGTTAGAGAGGCGAATTCAGCCTTTGGCTTATCACGGTTCCTGGCTTTTGTGCGATTACACGAGAACCGCTGATGCTATGTGGACGACGAACAAGTCCTTGTCAACGAAGGACTTGCGGAAGCGTGTAAATAAATTGGTCGCCTCGCGCGATCAATATGAGGAAAGTCGGCCGATGTAAACGACGTCTAACCCGGCTCCAAAGGTACATCTTTCGCATTTGGGATTTTGTATTCTTTTTTTTTCTCGGATAATTGTCTTAACCTGGCCTTTGTCTTTTTGATAGATTCATGATCTTCCTGAGTCGGATCTTGCGACTGATGCTGAGGATGAAGAATTGCGTGCCAACTTTGCTGGTGGACGTAAACGCAAGAAGATTTCCACCTCCCAGTAAGTGATCAATCTTGACGGTGTCCCCGTCGTTACCTCCAGGTTTGTTATATGGGTTTTCTCAATTTGTCGGAATTTGTTCCTTTGTCTCGGATTTTTTACTTTCCGGTACTTCTCTTTTTAGTTGGCTCCCTCAACCTTGAAGCCTAAAAAGCTAAAGAGGCTTAAGTCTGTGGCCAACAGAGGTCCACATCCTTCTCTTGCAACTGCCCCGGACACCCCAGTTGCGGCTGCAGAAGAGCATACTGCTGCCCCCAACGACGAAACCCAGCAGACCAGCCATCCCATTGTGTCGGAAACGGACACTAGGGAAAGGGCGGCCCCGGAAGTGGGAGGTCCTTCTCGGACAGCTGAAGAAGACCCCATTCCCACCTTTTATAAGGACTTCAAGGTTATCCACGAAGGCCTTAACATTGCCGGGTCTTTTTGCAGAGTTTGCAAAAGAGTTTACCGAAAACTTGTCAGGTTTATAGCGGATGAGCCAGGTAATATTTCCAGCCCCCCAAGCAATAAGTCAAATGCATGCTTTTAACTTAATGTTTTCATCCTTATTATGCTTGTTATTAACTTAAGCCTTTTGTCTCTTTTTCGTATTTCAGCAAACCGCTGAAAACATAAACCTGGAAGTTATCAACAAGCTTACCACCAAGAATAAGGAGGTTAGAAACCTTCTCTCTATTCTTGATGTTAAGGAGGCGGAACTGGCGTCCTCTCAGCATCAGCTGAAATAAACAGCAGGTAAGGGATTGCTCTGCTTCCAGTTTTATGATTTTTTCTAAGTGTTTTTCCGGGTTTTCTAACTCGACATTTTTACTTGCTTTTCAGCTTCTTTGGCGAAAGCCAAGAAGATTGCTAAAGATGCCGGCAATGCCGAGAACCTCCGCCGGGAGAATCTGGACCTTCATAAGGAAAATATGAGGTTCCAGAAGGAACTGGAGGCCAGCCAGCTGGCTGTTGGCATTGCCAATTCCAATGCCTCCAACCAAGCTGCAAAGGACAAGGTGACTATCTGAGACTTGGAGAACGCCTTGACCCTGCGCCTGGAGGAAGGCTCCGAGATGGATAAGATTCTTGGTAAGTAATTTATCTTTACCGGATTTTCCATGTTTGATAATATTTCTCTGTTTTTTCTCTAACACTTTGGTTATTTTTCTGAAAATAGGAGATGACCCAGCTCTTACTCGGATTGAGAAAATCTGAGCCTTTGGGAAGGTATTCACCGCAATTAAGGCTGCGGGAATGTTGCTTGTCAACAGATGCCTTCCCGCAAGGACTGCGGAGTTATCGGAAGTTGAAAAAATTTCGGGAGCTATCGTGGAGGTGGCGGAGTCGAAGGAGTCCAACTTGCGCTCCGCGACACGTGGTGGTATGCGCATGGCTCTGGGACTCATGCGCATGCACTACCCCTCTGCTAAATCTTGGCGCATGGCGTCCGGCATCCCGCAAGGATACACGAAAGCCAAGCGTACCAGCATCTTTGACGAGATCAAAGGTCACGCCACCAAGATCGCCTCCATGGTGAACGTCTCCATCTTCTACCCGGAGAAAGCAATTCCAGAAGTTCCCGAGGAGTCCAGCAGCGAAGATGACTCGGATGCCTAAAGGAATTTTCCTGGTCCTGGGTAGAGATAGGAAATAGGAGCATTACTGAACTTACAATGTAAACATTATAGTAATGCTTCTATTCTTTTGTATGAACAAGTACTCCGCCTTTTGCAGAAATATTATTTAAGTCCTTTGCAAGATTTTCCGGTTGTTATTCCTTTATCTTCTAAGTTCTCTGGTTTATATGCTTTAATTGTCCTTAGTGTTTGAGATGGCTCGATAGCATTTTAATCTTCATGCCGAGTGACTGGGTATAACCAATCAGTCTAAACTCGAAAACATGGATCATACGAAAGGCATTTTTACTTAGTAGCTCCAGCGACCCAGCATAAAAATAATCAGATAATACTTACAGAACAGTAAGGAATTTTTTTTATGTGAAACTCAGGCACGCAGGCACAATCTGGGTTTCCTTTAGCCTTTTTAAGCTGAAAATCATTCATTTTTAATGCCGAGCACGCAGGTACAATTCGGGTTAACATTGAGTATTTTGAAAGATCATTGGGAAATAGATAAGACATAATTATGCTTTGTACTATAATAAACATGTAAAAACATAGATGTGTTAATTCCGACAACTTTATTTCATGATCTCAAAGATGTTTACATAGAAACCGAACTAAGTATAGAAGAGAAATAACTGCTGTATGATCGAGGGCCTCTTTGTCTCTCCTAGTTCATCATATATCTTTCTCTTTCTTTTGCGATTCGGCTTCTCGGGATCGTCTTCCGTGTCTCGAATGTCTACAAGATAGTATGATCCATTTTTCATAGCCTTGCTAATGACGAATGGTCCTTCCCAAACTGGGGCCAATTTGTGCTTTTTTTGCTGCATCAATCTTAGCACTAAGTCACCTTCTTTAAAAGAACGATGCCTGATTTTCCGAGTATGGTAACGTCGCAAACCTTGCTGATAGATGGCAGATCTTTGAAGCACAAGCTCTCGTTCTTCTTATAAGAGTTCGACGGCATCCTGTTGTGCACTTTCGGCATCAGAGTCATCGAAAGCCTGCACTCTTGGGCTATCATGGATCATGTCCGTTGGAAGAACTGCTTCCGCACCATAAACTAGGAAAAATGGGGTTTGCCCTGTTGACCTGTTTGGCGTCGTTCGAATACTCCAAAGTACAGAGGGTAATTCTTCCACCCATGCAAGATCTAGGCGAATTCCTGTTTGTCGGCAATATTTTGCCAACTCTCCAATGGAGAAATTTTCCCCGTTGTCGGTTATTATGCTATATGGAATGACATATCTCATGACTATGTCAATGATGAAATTTCTAGCAGTTACACCGTCAAGCTTTTTGATGGGTTTTGCCTCCATCCACTTGGTATACTTATCCACTGCAATGAGTAGATGTGTAAGTCCACCTCTTGAAGTTTTGAATGGTCCCATCATATCTAGCCCCCAGACCACAAACGGCCATGTAATAGGGATAGTTTTGAGTGCTTGGGCTGGCATATTCGTCTGCTTGGCGTAATACTGAGATCTGGCACATGTATTTACTATGTGTTTTGCATCTGTCTTGGCTGTTAACCAGAAAAATCCCGCACGGAATGCTTTTTTGACTATGCTTTTTGATTGAGCATGATGTTCGCAATCTCCGGCATGGATTTCTTGCAGGATTTTTCGTCCTTCTTCTGGCGAAATACATCGTAGAAAAATTCCGGTAGTACTGCGTTTATACAGGAAATCATTGATTACCGTGTATCCTTTGCATCGACGATGTATTTGTCTTTGCAAGACCTCTTATGCCCCATCAGGGTACTTCTGATCTACTAAGAAGTTTAAATATGGAATTGTCCACTCCGGGTTAACAAGCAGGACTTCGATTGACTCGGAAACGGGCGGATAGTCGACATCTCCACCTTTTATGGATGGTTCGTGCAAATGTTGGACAAACACTCCTGGTGGTAGGATTTTCACTCTTTCCGATCCAATGCGGGCTAATGCATCCGCGTTCCAGTTTTCTTCCCTTTTGACGTGAAGTACTTCAAATCCTAGGAAGCATATTGCAAACTCGTCCACCGTTCTTCGATATTCGGCCATGATGGGACTTTTGGCGTCCCATGTTTGTTTGAGCTGATGTTGTACCAAATCCGAGTCACCATAGCATAAGATGCGCTTGACACCTATTTCTTTTGCGATATGCAAGCCATGAAGAAAAGCTTCGTATTCTGCCACGTTATTACTGGCGTTGAAGTGTATTTGTAATTCATACTCCATTGTGTCTCCCTTGGGGGATTTTAGGACTACACCAGCTCCAGCGCCTTCTTTCATCTTGGATCCGTCAAAGTGCATAACCCAGTATTCTGACTCCGGCATTGGTGTGTTCTCCATTGCTTCTGTCCTATCTGCAACAAAATCTGCCAACATCTGGCATTTTATTGTCTATCGGGGTTGGTATTTAATGTCGAACGCAGCCAACTCGATGCCCCATTTGGCCTCTCGGCCTGTTGCGTCCGCATTGTTTATTATATCCCCTAGTGGTGCTTTGCATACCACTGTTATGGAATGTCCTTGGAAATAATGATGAATTTTTCGAGATGTGAAAAATACGCCATATGCCAGTTTTTGATAGTGTGGGTATCTATGCAATGCAAGCAACACTTTCTTCTAAAACAAATATCAATTTTTCTCTGATGATCACTTGTGTTTCTGTGATGTTTTCCATATGATGTTTTGATAAATTTTTGTCCTAAGTATGGGATCAAGGTTGTTTTAAACTCAACAATGTTATTTGGATTTGTTTGAATCAAGAAAACAAAATACCTATAGAAAATTTGGATGTTTTCCTTTGATGTTTCTTTTAGGAATTATCTGTGAAAACTAGCCAAGTATCAATTTCTAGCACTTGTTTTCAATATGTTAGGGTATCCAATATTATGTTTTCTTGGCATATAATTACTCTCTGATGTGTGGACTACAAATCTATAACTTTGGTTTGATTTTTGGAGTGTGAAACAAACTTTTGCATGCTTGTTTTTGTGGAAGAAAAATAAGATAGAAAAACAGAGATTTTGGAAAACGGAGAAAAACAGAAATTTGACTTTTTTCCACCTTGTTTTCAAAACCTTCCACAATTCCAAAAATGTTTATGAAGGATGTTTCTGAAAGTTCAAATCATGGTTAACATTGTACAACTTAGAATTCAAAAATTAGAATCCATTTGCTAACTTAATCATGAGTGAACCTTTTGATGTTTTGATCTATTTCCACACTGCGGATATAAAGCCCCACCCACGCCACTGCCTCGCCACACCGCTCCATACCCCCACCGCACTCACCCCGACACGGTCCATCGACCTCGGTCGCTCCCAGCGAGCGACACGGGAGGCGAACTCGCCGCCGGCCACCGAGAGCAACCCGAGAAGGTGGAGCCCACCTCGAGCATTCCCATCGCCCCATTTCACTTTCTTCGTACTTCTCGTACCCACTAGACCCTCCTTGACCACTCCCCCTTGCCGATCGTTTGCAGGAAGCGCGCCGCGTCTTCGGAGCTACCGCGGCCATGCTGCATCGCGCTGCCGATTGGAGCCGCCTCGACCACCTCCGTTTTCTCGCCTCCACCACCGCGAGCACCTGCGACATCCTCAACCCCATGACACGGCCCTGTATTTCCCCTAGGTGAGCACACTGTCGTCGCCGTTTTCCGGTCGTGCTCCGATGAGTGAGAGAGAGAGGGGGAAGAAAAGGGCATGTGGACCGTAGATCTCACGATCTACGGCTTCCTTTGAACCATGTCGTTGCCGCGCAACGCGAGCACGCGCGCGTGCCCGCGGGCCAGATTTGCCGTTAGTTGGTCCGCGCTGTTTAGATCCAGCCCGTGCCTGTGAGATTATTTCTTTTTGAAAATGCTATAGATTTGAACCCTAACTTTTGGCCTAGGAAAAATAGAAAGGAAGAGATTTTTTCCAAACCAAAAATCATTCTTGTAGTTTAACATTTTATTAATCACATCCAAGTAGTAGATCTACTTTTGGTGATTTATTTGTGTAGTAGTAATTAATTTGGTAGAGACTATCTGTTAAACCATTCTGAGCATAACTTTAAAAATATAGATCCAAATCTTGCAATATAAATTTTTTTGAGTATCCCTTGAGGATACTTATCAGTATAACTTGTCCTTGCATCAAGGGGAGCTTCCTATAGAAAATGCCATGCATTTTGGTAAATGTCCAATGGGCATTTCTAGAATTTCTGTAGGTTGTTTAATGATGATTTTTTATGTGGATCCAATTGGAGGAGTTTGTGTATGATTATATCTACCTAATACTAGCTTGGTGTAATTTTTTGAGCTCTAGAATAATTATGGCATGCATATCTAGTTTTAGCACTTTTCTGTTTTTATTAAATCTTGAGTAAATAGTTTTAAATAAATGTTTGTGTTTTAGATTCTTGTTTTATAGCATGTGTAGGTGTATTATTATAATTTTTTTTGATACACTACTAGCATACTAGGAAAAATGGGCTTGTTTGGAAACAAATAGAAATAAGGAATGGCATAGTAGTATTTTCTAGTATTTTTATTAAATAGAAATGTGGGCAAAGTTGTGTCAGGTTTAGTACCTAGATTTCTTATGTTGATGTGATGAGTACAGTAAAATTTTGGTACTGATTTTACGATGGTATCACCTCTGTTAGCTTACACATTAGTTTTTAGGAAAACATGAGTAGCATTAACTTAATTATTTTGCACCATATTGTTTTCACTAGTATGAGTATTGTTGCGATGATTATTTAGTGGAATATTCTTTTTCACAAGTGTAACCAGAGGCATTATGACCTATAAATGCCTTGGTAGGCTAGTGGAACACCCACTGATTCCATTGCATTTTGGTGATAAATGGCATTTCTCCACCATAGTTGTGTTGGCATATAATCTTGGTATTTTTATGTGTGCATGTGAAGAGTTACCTTTGCAAAATTGATTGATGAATTGTTTGGTGCATTGCTTGCTGTATGTATTTCTTAGTACCATTGTTTTCCTTATTGGGTTCTGATTTTGTGTCTTTCGTTTCATTTTACAACGTTAGACAACGAGGAGGAAGTGATTGGAGAAGAAGAATATTTTCACTCTTGTTATTTCCAAGAGCAAGACTTGAACTCATACCAAGGAAAGCCGTCCTAAAGATTGTTGCTATTACACTTATCATTATCTAGCATGTATGTTTTACTTCTGAAGTTTTACAAAAATATGGTTACCAAAACTATTTTCTTGTGGCTATTATTATTGTTAATATTATAATTATCTATCATATTGCCAAAAGTCAAACTTGGTGTTACCAAGCCCTTTGCCACCATATGGTATATAAATACCACCAATATTACTAGCCTTGAAGTTCCTAAGTGGACACTCTAAAATGTGTTTTTGTAAACAAATGCTTCATGAAAAATTCCTCGGTGGAAAGGTGGGACCTTGTTCACTAGAGGAGGCAAAGGAGAAAGTTTTTGAAATGTTTTACAAAAGACATATAACCTAGTCTTCGCTGGACAACCAAGACGTACTGCCACTCTACCTCAATATGGTCAAGGGGCCTATCTAGAAACTTGTTCTTGTTAGTGTGTGTTCTATCCCAAATGCTATAGAGAATGTGAAACTCTGAACCGAAGTGTCGCTAGGAGGGAGATACGGGACATGCAAACAGGGGAGGGGCAGGGTGTGCGGCCGCCCCGGGCCCCCGATATCCAGGGGCCCCATCCCAGGTTTGTTTTACAATATGATTGTATGACGTGCATCGATACGTATTACAAGGCTAGAAAAAAATAGCAATGGGCTGGCTCTAGGAGACATGGCCCGTGATAGCAACCAGACAGCATCCATAGGGCAGAACGCGGACATGCCTAGCGATCATGAGTATGGCTTCAAGAAAACCTAGCGATTGCCGGTGGCGGCCACTCGGCTCCTTCCATATGTTTTCCTATGCCATCACCGCTATCGCGCCTGACTGCGTGAGCAGCGTCGAGGCGATCCCATCTCAGGCTGTCGCCGTCGCCAAGGTTCATCACTTCATCAGTTTAGTAATTCTGAAGTGCTTCAATAGTCCATTAATCCCTAGGTCGCTGCTGTGATGGTAAAAATTTTGTACTCCTGATTTGTAGATTTTCTGCTAATTATTTTTCTAATGGTTATCACCAGTTCATGGTCTTGCCGATTTCAATTCACAGGTTACCGATTGCGAGGAATCTGGCACACGGCTTGGCTCTTTTCTTTCCCGTCTGTGCACACGACCATGTGGTACGCGCACACACACATCACTGATTTGATCACATTTGAAGTAGATAGTATTGCTATTCCCTAATCAGTAACCTCTAGCTTCACATACATGATAGTTAGTATCATTCATTTTCAATATGTGATGTAATTTTTTTTCCAACATTGTGTGTTATAAAAGAAAATATCCATTTGGTACCGCTAAAAAAAATTGAAACATTGACTTGGTACAATCATAGAGAGGAGATATTTAGAAAATTTTCAGGGATAATATTAGTGCATCATTAATCCTAAATGATGAGTTGGCCATAGTTATCGGAGACGAAGAGCAACCAACTAATGAAAATTTTGAATCAGATCAGCAAAAATAAAATGTCGACACACACATTAGCAATAACTAATGGGAATTATTATAGTTATTGTGTTTTCTATATTAAGGCCCCATGTTTCATTTTCGCCCCGGGCCACGAAAATCTCAAGACCGGACCTGCATGCAAAGTGTGGGCTTAATTTTCCCTCTGGATTTAACAGTTGGGTCTCCTGTCATGGATGTGTGCGACACGGTGCCGGGGAGAATAAACCTAGTTGAAGGGATAGTCATATACTAGCTTGACCATAGTGTAAAGTTAGGTTCAATTATCTTATGTTCGCATACTACGGCGAACGGTCCATGGTTGATTCATGGCAGATGGTTTGCATCTTGTGGACTGTGTACACCTGTGCAGAGTAAATCTATTCAGAATAGCCGAGTCCTCAGATATGGACAGTTGAATGCCCATGTAGCTAGCATTGTGTCAATGTTTTCCAAAAGGATATTTATGGACAAGGACTTGTACCAGTGAGGACTGGAAAGGTGAACTTTGTACCTACGAGGTACGGATGAAGAAAAAACTGGGAGTTGTTCTACAAGAAGTTTTGTAAAGAAAAAACTTTTTTTTCTAAACAAAGTTTTATAAAAACCTCTTGGACATGCAATATCTACAAGAGAAAGAAAAATATATTATTTTATTTTGAAGTATTTTCTTCAACAAAGATATAGAGATGTCAAAATCAACCATGATGTATCTTTCATCCACCATGGGTAGTGAACCCTATGTATATCATACCCATTCCACCATATAAGCATACTTGCATTATGTAAGCTACTTAAAGGATGTCTTGCAGAGTACATTCAAATGTACTCATATTGGTTTCGTCCCTGGCTATTTACTTGACCAGACTATGAGGAGCAGTCGCAAGAGGAGTATTACGAGGAGGAGTACTACATTCACGACTACACGAACTAGGCCCGGCTCCCGGCCAGCAGCCTAGAGGTTAAGGCGTGACTCGGGCTCTACTATGTTGTTTTTTGCTATCTTCCGTTGTGTGTGTGTCATTTGCCTTCCCTGTGTGGCAGTTGTTTAAGACTTGGTCATGTGACCATTTATTGTAAGACTCTATTATTCGGGTAATGGATATTGTTATCTGTATACCAGCTACATATGTTGTTCACGACTGAATTCCTGGGATCGTGAATGGATGCATATGTGGTGCTTTGGACCACTGGTTTCCTACAAAGTTGGCATCAGAGCTATCCTACCTTAGGAGCCCTTAGTTAGCATGGACGTTAGCTAGTACTCCAAAAAGTTACCTTATAAAACTAAGTTACTGATATGATTAAGTGCCAAAATATTCTATATACCCCATCCTCTCCGTGTTGCAAAATTCTACTTACATTAAGTTACATCTTGATTAACTTAAAACTTTGCACACTGTGGTCTAACTTAAACTATACCTAAAATTTTGTGTAGATGGATGTTATCTTCACTGAGGCTTGTCAGTTGGGACTGGCTCGGGACGTGTCCTTTCTCTTCGAGCAGAGGCTTGTTGAAATGACTGAGCTACTTGACCGCCCAGTTCCTGAGCTGAGAGAAGTACTGGTCATAGGTGCACCAGTCGAGGGGGATTGGTTTGTGGAGTGTACCATTCGTCCACCTCGGACTGCACCGTTTGCTGAGTTATTTGTCTTCACCACCGTCGAGCGTTCCTGGCACAAGGGAGATGTTCGTGTGATTCAGGAGGCGATTACACGCCTAGCGTACTTGAGGGGCTACTTGTTCCTTGGTTGTAGTGTTCCCACATTTAAATAATGTAAGGACACCTGTGTTATTGTGCTAGTCCTTGGATCAATTGCTAGCACCACAGTACAAAATGAAATATCATGCAAATGCATCAAGTTCTATTACATCGCATGATCCATTCTTTACAAAATATGATTACAACTTGCATAGTCTTAGAAGACTAGCAGAAAACGAAGTATTACAACGAAAAACATAGTACAACATTGAGCCTATCTTCTTCATGTGCCACAGGCAAAACATGTTGGCGATAGTCTCGAGATCCTAAACGAAATCCCCACACGTCTTCAGAAAACATCTGCAGGATGGAATATGCAGCCACAAGGGATTCAATACAATTTAATGTATTGGCAAGTAACATTATGGTGGATATAAGTGGAAAGACTAACTACATGAATATTTGGCTTGGTGGAGCATGGCTAATTGCAGAAAGCCAGTTTAGTCCTATAACTTTTCATAAAACAATTTTTATCCTTTAGATAAGAACAATGTGGATTTCATGTGCTACCTCATTGGTAAGCATCACCACAATTGTTATATCAACTACAAAAGTTGTGGAGTTTCTATGCAACCTTGTTAGATTGCATCACCACTAAAAGACATAGATATGTGGATTTCCTGTGTCACCTTGCTGGTAAGCATCACCACTAGTGTGGGTTTCCTATGCTACCTGGTTGACATCACCACTTAAAAATATGGTCATGTGGATTTCCTGTGTCACCTTGCTGGTAAGAATCACCACTAGTGTGGGTTTCCTGTGCTACCTGGTTGACATCACCACTTGAAAATATGGTCATGTGGATTTCCTATGTCACCTTGCTGGTAAGCATCACCAGTAGTGTGGGTTTCCTGTGCTACCTAGTTGACATCACCACTTAAAAATATGGTCATGTGGATTTCATGTGTCACCTTGCTGGTAAGCATCACCACTAGTGTGGGTTTCCTGTGCTACCTGGTTGATCACCACTTAAAAATATGGTCATGTGGATTTCCTGTGTCACCTTGCTGGTAAGCATCACCACTAGTGTGGGTTTCCTGTGCTACCTGGTTGACATCACCACTTAAAAATATGGTCATGTGGAATTCCTGTGTCACCTTGCTGGTAAGCATCACCACTAGTGTGGGTTTCCTGTGCTACCTAGTTGACATCACCACCTCTTCAATATTTCATCCCATATTCAACCCCCAAACAATCAATCAATCCATATGGTTCACCAAATTTAGTTTTTATCCTTAACATCTAAATAAAACATTTGATGAGCAATAGCTAAGCAATTCTACTAAGTTCAAGTTTTCCACACTATCAGAATAACACATGGTATCTACCCCACTACATAGGATATTAGCATGGCATAGTATTTACCAAAGATTTTCCTATCATGCATGCTACTCAAAAGTTTTAATGCATATAGGAAATAATAGGTAGTTCATGATGTGTCACTTGCCTTGTTGAAGTTGGTGAAGATATCACACTCTCTTCACAAAAAATCGTTGCTCTCCTTACAATCTAATCATTGAAAACACAAACACAAAATAAACAAGCATCCTAGCAACCAAACATACAAGTGTAGAAAACATATAGATCAACTAACATATCCAAAGGGTTTTAACCAAGTTGGCTAGGACAAGGTCAAGGTTTGATTTCAATAATTGTTAAGGAAATTCCAAGAGTTCACCAAGGTGATCTCACTATTTCTACTAAAGTAACACATAACAATATGTAACACTTAGTCATTTTCATAGGGACATTTGAGTGATCTAAGTTAGTCCTTCCATTTTGGGTAGGGTAGGTCTAGGTGTAACTAACTTCATATCAATATATATAAGATAAATTATTGGTATTTTCCATTTGGGTCAAGGGTTGGACAAAAACAACTTGTTATTCTTCAACTTGTGTAGATTTCACCAAGTCTTCATATGCTTGTCTTCTTGAAGATCATCTTCATGATTATATCGTAGTCTTGTTCCTTGGATGGATTCTTCTCTTGGTATTGATAAACTCTTCATGGCTTTCACTTCACTAATTTGGTTTGGGTATGTGATGGGCACAAAATACCACTAAGTCAGGAGAAAGAAAATAGGAAGATAGAAAGAGAGAGGCATATGTTTTCTACTGGATTTCTTCACACTTGTACTTCCTTTAGTTGCTTCTAGTTGTTGTGGAGTCTAAGACTTCTCTTCAAAACTTCTTCATTGATCTTCCTTGTATCTCTTCATGTTGCCACCAAGTTGAAAGTGAAGTGCCTTCTTGTTCTTGAGTCTTGGTCTCCATTTTGCTAAGTTGATGAATTCTTGAAGCAAGAATAGGGGAGTGGAGAAGTAGATAGAAAGACTAGGGTACTAGTGTTTTTAGGTTAATTTGTAGGCTAAGTATAAGTTGAAACTTCACTCAGGACTTAGCCTTGGT